>CAJQZN010022412.1:0-19029 GCA_907164685.1 Colias eurytheme
AACTGATTCACGTGAATGAAGTATAAAATGCGATGTACAAACAGACAAATGTATCGGTAAGTTAACTAATTAGTTCCGTCGGATATTCCCACGATACTGAGTTTTGTCTATTTCTATCTGCTTAATTTGTAGCGTTAAATCTTAACACGTTTTTGTGCTGATTAGCGATTGTTGATTGACTTTGAAAAAGAATATTTAAGAAGTTTATTCGGCAATTCCAAGGAATATAGTTGTACAAAAAATGTATGTCTATTCATCATAAGGTGGAATATAAAAAATAGTTTTCTTTCTTTCTAAAAATAACTGGATTCTGTTTCCTTCCGTTCCGAAGCTTTTGCTTGTCTTGTCTTAACCCTTAGCTGGTATCGGGGGTCAAAAATCACCCCAGTGCAACTAAATTTTGGTCATAACTTTTTAGTGTTATAACTTATACTCTTGTTCATCTAGCTAATCTCATAACATCTCGGGCGTGAGACGGACGACATACAAGTGTTACTTTTCTGTTACAAGGAGCCGAGGTACGTACACTGCTGGGGTCAAAAATCACCCCCGATACCATTTGTGTAAGTTTGTTTGAATTTATTGTAAAATTATTTTCTTTATTTTTTGAGTTATTATCGATCATTATGGAGAGTTTTTTGACTGACGATCAAATAGCTGAATTATTAGATGACGAAAAAGAAGAAAATGAACCGGAAACCTTCAACAGACCAGCTGCTTCTGTAAGTGATGATGAACAAATAAGTGATTGTGAGGAAGCAGAGATAGCTACTTGTTCTGAAGAGAGTGTATTAGAAGCTGACTCCTCAACTTCAAGTTCTGATAGTAGCAGCGAAGGAGATGATGATGAAGAAGAAGCAGCTAGTCATACCTCTGGCGAACAACGATCATATGTTCTAAATGTTAGAAATTTTACTAGAATTTTGTTACTGGTACATATAAGTTGTCATTTTTTTTGTTTTCTATGTTTTTTGATAAAAGTTTATTTTTTTATTATTTAGACTATATAAGAAAACTAAAGTTAGAATATTTTTTATGTTAATTTTTAGTTTTTGTAGAATTTATGGATCTCAAAGTGAACATTACTAAAATTAAACCAAAAATAAGACATAATTTGATTTACAAAATTAGTATGGTTAATTACTTTATAGAGCACTATATTGTCGTTAAATGCCTACTTTAAGAGTTACTTAATTAATAAAAGAGTATTAAAAAATAAAAAACCTGTTTTTATAACAATTTTTTTTTAATTTTCTCATGGGGTCTTTTTTTACCCCCGATACCAGTTAAGTTGGCCAAGTTGAGCGATACCAGCTAAGGGTTAATATCATTCATCTTTATACAATCATGGGCCAATATACTCAAGATACAATTCACAAAATGCTTTTTATAAGTGAACACTAATCTAATTTCAAATTCTAATCTGAATAATATGGGTACGCAAAATCATAAAAAAGCTTTTGATTATTTTATTCTTAGTACATACCTAAATAAATAGCTTCGAACCTTACAAATAACAATATTGTAATTAAGGGGATTTCCTTTACATCAGTATCACATATAATATCATCATTACACAGGTAATCTACATTCTCGAATTACAAAGGCTGTTAGGCTGCTAATCATGCTGTAGGCTGTAGGTCGCGGCAAGGTCGTGCGAGAGCATTGTCACAACTAGTCACAACCTGTCGCAGATCAACCGGTATTTATTATCTGTAACAAAAAGTGTTTAATAAAAAAGGTCTTATCATAATCCTACTAATATTATAAATTGCGAAAGTTTGCGATGGATGTATTTTATTCTTTCACGTAAAAATTACACCGTACACCGATTACAATGAAATTTGGTAAGTAGCTGAAGACTAAGTAGCCTATGTCGGCTACTTTTTATCCCGGCAATCCGATAGGTTCGGGAACTATGATTTTTATTACACGCTTTATATTAGCTTCACCTGTATGTTTGTATGTTTGTAACCGACTTCTTTGAGCGCGATTTTGACCCACTTTAAACGGCCAGATTTCGTTCAAACTTTGTAGATTTATTGAGGACCGATGGCAATACACTAATTTGATAAAATTTTCTATTTTTTAGTTCGGTTTTCTATAAAAAGCGTGTTTTTTTAGTTTTATTAAACTATTATTACTTATTCTTTTAAAACGCGGGCGAAGCCGCGGGCGTAAATCTAGTAAGGTATAAAGCAAGACGGCTTTATACGGATTATGAGTGAAAGCAATGGGAGTTTTTGACGGATCGCGAAAGCATTTTCACTCGCCTTTTTTGGTTTATGGTAAATTGGTTATTTTTTGCTATTGAAAGTTTTGTCTTGTTACGTTATAGTTTTTGCGGAAATTTTTTAGAGAAAGAGCTACTTAAGTCTGAAATAATAATATGATATAATGTCGAATTTGCATTAAAAAATCCCTAAAAGTTTTATTGGCACAGTAATACCAGTTTACCAAATAGTTAACTACTTAACTACGTAATGTATGCTCATAAATCTGCGAGCTTAGTTGTTCACGTGTTTTGACAAAACTGCACTTTCAATAACCAAAAATATAAGTTACCATCAGACAACTAGGTATGCATTTAAATTCAAATCGTTACAATAAATAGCATATATTTATATAAACTAGTTCCTCAGCATACGATTTTGTTTTTCTGAAGAGAGGGGAACGTACGGCCTTGCCGCTGCGAACTTAATCGGTCACTTATACACAAAAACGGATTTATATAAGGATATGAAAAAGGTACGACGATTTTGACATAGATGCATTAGTTTTGATAACGATGTCACGGAGAATGAACCACAGATAGCTATATATACCTGCTAGTCAGCGCTGAACCAAAGTCCTAAACTTATATGATACTAGCTGCGTCCCGCGTTTTCACCCGCGTGGCTCCGCTCCTGTTGGTCTTAGCGTGATGATATATAGCCTATAGCCTTCCTCGATAAATGGGCTATCCAACACCGAATGAATTTTTCAAATCGGACCAGTAGTTCCTGAGATTAGCGCGTTCAAACAAACTCTTCAGCTTTATAATATTAGTATAGACTATAGAGTATACACTATAGCTGATAATATTATAGGAAAGTTTCACCTAAAGGATATGGGACAGACCACAGAAGACAATAAGCATTGCATATTATGTATATTGTTGTTATTTTCTCAAATCTAGAGTCTTTCCGTTGTAAATGTACAAAAGAGTCAGTATTTTTATTTGTTGGTAACATCCTTAGTAAATCATTAGCATTTTATTCACATTAATTATTATCAGTACTCGGATACATATCTTTACATTTCTAAGAATCATACCTAACGATATTATTTTTTGTTCTATCCAACTTTATTTCCAACAGAATAAGTAGGCAGGTACATATTATATACCTATAGTTTTTTTTTAATTAATTTAATCTTAAATTCAAGACCTACTTTATGCAAGCTAATTATTTCATACTAAAATAAACAACTATAAGCAAGGCATTAGTGCAAATGCAATTAAAAACATTTGATTTTTAAGTATAAAGTCAAATGACCTAGATACTCTGAGGTAGAGTCGGTTAGGAGTTAGGACATAGTATAAAGAGTTACCTTTATATATTTTACTAGTTTCACCCCCGTAGCTCTACCCCTGTTGGTCGTAGCGTGATGATATATAGCCTATAACCTTCCTCGATAAATGGGCTATCTAACACCGAAAGAATTTTTCAAATCGGCCCAGTAATTCCCGAGATTAGCGCGTTCAAACAAACAAACAAACAAACAAACTCTTCAGCTTTATAATATTAGTATAGATACTATGGTCAAGACGACGGAACTTTAAAAACATTACTATATATCATGCTCCCAAAGGAGTAGTACAAAAACTATTATTAACTATTATAGGCATGTTAAAAACAGTATTTTACGTAATAAATAGGTTCCCTTTACATTGCGTAAATCAGCAAGCGTAACGAATTAAGATGTTGGTTTAAAATTCAGGAGTAACAAATGTATTATTTGCAGGGAAAGGTGCACAAAAGATGAGAAGGTGTAACAGTAATGTGACTAATTTCATTGGTCTCACAGCTATTCTTTTATCGATACTTTGTTTGTTTTGTCCTAAAGAAAGGTAACATTGGTTTTGTCATAAATTGATGTCAGGACTGGAGTCGTAATGTTGTATAGTTGTTACTTTGTTGAGTTCGTTTGAAAGCTTACAAGCTTTTTTATAGATTGTAGGTTAAAACATTAATTAGCTTAATATTTGAATTATTTATAAAAGAAAAAAGATTCAACATGCATGCATTCATACTTAAATTAATAGGTACTGAATGAAATGAATTATGAGCGTTTTTTAAAAGTTATGAATACTTACATGCAACAAGTAAAGTAGACCAATATATCTTTACAATAAATAGATAAAATATCTATCCTTTCATATCGTTAACATTCATGGTGAAAGAATTGTAATACATATTATGTATCTTTCATATTATAGTAATACATTATTGTTAAATAAATAAAAACATCGAATAAAAAAGGTCTTTCAAATCAGTCCCCTAATAGTACTGATAGTGACTCAAAGGACATCGCCGATCCTTGCATTTTCATTACTCAGAAATAGACCGGAGACCTCCAACAGTTTCGGCAGATAGTTCAAAGTGACAATCAAACACTTAACAACACTGATTCAGTGGAACTAGTTACTCAATCAGGACTCCTGATAGGGGCGGCATAAAACAAACAAATATAAATTAATAGGCAAGAAAAAATAAACTCTATATTTGTATGTAAAGGTTGAAATTACTTTGACGGTAGAACGGATGCTGCTGGAAGGAAAACCAGACTTTGTGTCGAAGAAGATAGAGTTTGAAATCAATTAAAACAGTCGCACAGGAATTAAGGTGTCACGCTGTGTCTTACAGGTTAAATAAACCACCTGCGTAGACATCAAGTACAACACTTATCCAGCATCCTTATTACGTTGGGATAAAGTAGAAAATTGCTTGTGATAACGATCAAATGGTAAGCGGTTAAAACTGTTGACAAGACAAAACAGACGAAAGTGCCGGCATAAATACTGCGGCAAAAAGATATTGTAAATCATGTCTACTATTTCTTGTGAATTCTTTTAGGTGGTTATAAAAACTGCTAGCAAAATCGTCACCTCATATAATTATTAATTTGTAGATAACTTTTGTCACTATAAAAAGATCCATTTATAACTCATTGTAAAGAACTTTTTTTTACTAATTTAGATTCAGATTATAAAATTAAAATAATTTGGGTTTAATTATTTAGTAAAATTATAAAATACATACCTGTATCAATTATCAAATACGTTTAATAGCCTCGATTGTATTTAATATTTATCATCATATTCATTTGTTAAAAAATCGTTGCGCCCCTTAGAGCATTAAACCAACTGCGCTAAGTTGCGCCCATTTAAAATTATAATTTAATTATATTATTTTCGTAATTTCTGTTCAGATAACACAACCCTTATCCTTAAACCAATATTAGTTATTACAACCTGATCAACATAACCTCAAATATTCCAAAATAATTTACAGCCCGCGATAAGGGTATCGGTATTCGGTAAACAAATAGTCTATTTGTACGTCTATTAACGTTTTTATAGACTAATAAAAACTCTTTTCTAATAGAATCTGTTTGCACATCCATTGGTAACATTCTTGGTCACAACTCAAATTATTTAATGACTCATAAAGATACCGCTTTCCATAAAAGTTCCCTTCGAAGAAAGCTCGTTGTGTGATTTGGCTTGTTTGATTGATTTGTTTTGAAAGTGGGCGGGAAATGGACTGAAATAGATTCCCTTTTTGTGATTTTTTACGTATTTACTTACATAATGTGTCATGGCCACCTACGTTAGTTTTTGGTTTAATTGTTGTAAGCGAATTTCTGGGTAGCCATGTTATGATCAAGAGTCTATATTTTAGATAGCTTGGGATCTGCAATAGATATGAAAGATTTTGTAATATTCAAAACGCATTGGACTTACCTGCAGTTGGATAAAAAGTTGTGTCCAATTTCCACATTTGGACATTTCAACTGTTTTTCAGGGACATTAATTTCCAACCTGTACCTATTGGATTGTTTGCCTTAGGGCTTAGCGAATGTAGTTCTATAGTATATTTATGAATACCACTCGTTAACACAAACCTACAAATTATGCAAATCTCTACGAGTATAACATTCAATTCTTTCTTCATTGATGACCAATATTAATGATCCGAACTTTGGTCTACTTTCATCAAAAAAATATTCATATAGCCGTTTGTCCATCCTTACATTAGCCCCAATTATTACCTGTTTGGGTGCGACAACAGCTGATTTTTATGATCACCAGTTTAACGGCTGGACCGGTCGACGGTGAAGTCATGATTTAACGGTCAATTTCATAATAGATTATAGACGCTAACTTGGTTATATAGTCGGTATGCCAATTATAATATGTTCGATAGATAACAATAAGTAATAACGTATGTTTAACATTGTAATGAACGATTAGAATATAATCGTAAAATTATGCATTACATAGGTATGTACTAGCTTTTCGCTCGCGGCAGCTTCGCTTCAATAAACAAAGCGGATTATTAGGATTAATTATGTAGTGTCATCTATTCATGCAATTTCACCCTAGACGTAATAAATAATAATGTTATACCTACATATACGTAGGTACACATTGATTTATACATACAGAAAAATAAATAAAAGTATTTGTAGCAGCTTTTCCCCAATAACTCATACTAAAGTCATTTATTAAACTTTTCTTTCATTCCATTAAAGACCAAGTTTATAATTATCAGATCATATTATTTAACTCAGATGGAAGAATAGTGTTATCTAATGCAAATTGACCATTAGCTAATGATTGCTGAGATACCATTGTTTCACATTGTGAACGCATATTTGTGAAGATAATCTTTTGTGTTATGAGTAGTTACTTTTATATTTATTTTCTCTTCGTGTTAGGGCCGATTTTTCAATGCTTGGATAAAACTTATCCGTCCAATAAAGTATTACACGATAATATTAAAATGTCACGTAAACTGTCAAATACGGGCAATTAGAATACGTTTTTAAAATGGTAGTTTTATACATTATTCGACGAATAAGTTTTAACCAAGGATTGAAAAATCAGCCCTTAATCGGATTCGTATTAAAAGGATAAATCCCAAAATTATAATTAAACGTTCTTTAACGTGTGAAACATATTTTATAACTACACGTTTGCGTAGTATCCAAATCTACCTACCGCCATAAAAGTGGAATTAAGGTCATAGTTTTGCTTAGCCCCATGAAAGTTATTAATATACCTTAGTTACTAGAGCATGTCCCTGTATCTTTATATTTATAATTAACTATAGTGTATACAGAAGAGCGAGCCCATAAGAAACTGGACTGTAACTTTTTTAAAAACACATTACTTTTTTAATAATATTAATCCTAAAAAACTGTCCCATAGTGACCAGGAGCGGTGAAAGAATAAGGAACCAAAATTATAACAAACGTCACTTTACGATGGTATCGCATGGGGTCCAATTAGGACATATTTACACGAGCGAGGGTGGTCTTCGATGGCTAGGGTTCGACCTCCGTCAGATGTCAGTTACTGTTTAGTTACAATAATGGGTGTGTATTTGATACAGTTGGAATGTATAAAACGGATTTAAAATGAAATGTTGTAGATGCGTATTTTGATTGGTTGAGGTGAATATATTATGTAATGATTTTAAAATCGAATAGATATAGTGAACAGCAGCAGCATCGTGGTCGCGCACTATTTAGTGTTGATATATAGTTTGATATCTAGAAATATTTTTCTTCCTACAATTATGCATTTCTAAGTATTAAATTAATTTATAGCTTATTATATCGTTATTTTTTTATTAAAATAAAAAATAATAATTGATAACAGCCTTCTAGTATCAAATGAGTTCATGTTAATCAAAATTCTACTTTTTTTAATCTACATATCAATCGTAAGATATTTCCAAATGCAGTTGAAAGACATCTATTGTCATTTATTTATTTTTTTGGCAACAATATTATTATTACAATAGGATTGGAGTTAAAATCGACTCAAGCTTAGTATTCTTTGTTATAATGATAGCTGAGAATTGGCTGAGAATGATAACTCGTCTATAAACGTCTCACCGTAGTTTAAATAAATTTAACTTAAGAATTACATGCTTCAGTAGCTACCTAGTGTCTTTGCTCATGTGCAAATCTCATACAAATTAGTCCTACCCTATTATTTACTACCTTTCTACAAAATTTAGCAAAATCAATTCAGCAGTTTTGACTTACAAAAATCGTGACATAACAGTAAAATTAAAAATTCTCAAATGTCATAATTAGGTAGTCGTCATGAGAGCCATTGTAGCATTCCATTCTTGTGTGAATGAACTGAATAAAATTGTTATTATATGACGATGTGTAATTATGTTTGTATAGTGCTTTATTGGTAGTGTACTTAAAGTTTATTGGTGAGTAAAGTGTAACTTTGAACTTTTTAATTATTCAAATAAAATGATAAAATCAGACCTAGGTATAAATGGGTGAATAATTTTACATATGTACATTGTACAGGTAGAATAAGATTTTTTGAAGTGAAACTTTTTTATCGGGGTTGGAAAAAAATTTAGTGTAACATTTTTTCGTTACGCGTGACATTTTTCTGTTACGCGCCATCTTTTTCTTATCCCTACCACGCGTGATTAGACGTATTTCTGTAAAGTTGCATAAAGTAAATTATTTTTTGAAAAAAAAAGGTCATAAAGAAGTTTCACTTCTTACGTGTGTACATTAGTACACGCACACATTTTTTTATAAATATTGATGACTTCGTAAACATTATTTTGTACTAAAAATTATTTTCTACACATATTATAAGAACATGTACCTAAGAACGATATTCGCGAGAGGCTGCGCGCGCGGCGCGGCCTAAACTAACCTAAGAAGATAATTTGTGATATTTTTCTTTGTAATGTATTTAGAAATAACTATAGATAAATTTTACCAAAAAATTATTTAAAAGCTTGAATAAACATTTAAAACAGATGGCAACCATTACAGATGCTATTCCGTTGATTCTAATCAATTTAAACCCTAATTAAAAGCTTCCAAATTGCAATCCAATATGGCGGGTCACATATTGACAATTATTGTGTGTGTGTGTGTGTTTGACATGGAGTATGGAATGCACATCTGCCGAATCTTTGTAGGTTCCCATCTGGTATATTGTTGTAGGTGGTAAAATATGAACTGAGATTTTAACAGATGTATTGTAGGAATTAAATATATTGAAATTATTATCTTCAAAGAATTACTTAATTCTAGAGCCAGAAAATACTAAATGTAAAGGCTAGTGCGAATGCTAAAATATCGTAGAAGTGTACAATATGATGAACATTAGACATAATTATAATCAGGGTCAGCCTCAATCTGTAAATACAAAGTTTGATATCAAAACTGGCTACTGTAATATGTAATCTTATTAACGTATTTTATTGAATGTACAAGTTACATACCTACTCATATTCTAAAATTAGGGACTCAGTATAAGTAGTTAAGTACACAATTTAGGTAGGGCTGATTTTTCAATCCTTGGTTAAAACTTATCCGTCCAATATAGTATTACACGATAATATTAAAATGTCACCTATAAACTGTCAAATGCAAGTAATTAGAATATATTTTTGAAATGGTAGTTTAATACGTTATTCAACGAATAAGTTTTAACCAAGGATTCAGATTCAAGAAAATCAGCCCTTAATAAAACAAAAAGCAAACACGAAACAATCAGTTAAGAATATGTATACTCGTCGACTCAAAACTAATTTATTAATGTCAACATTAAAAAAAAACCTTGTCTATGGTTCCAGTGCGTCGATTACGACTACCACTCGGCTGTCAAATATGAATTAGTCGAATAATGCTGGGCCGTATTGTCAGCGTACATAATTAGGTAGTTAGTCGAGGTCTAATAACCCTACGTGAAATGAAATTACTTCATATCTGTCATTGTTGTATTAAATGGATGACTATTTATTTTGGAGGTGTAGCTTATGTGACTAATTGGGTTATATAAGGGTTTTTTGTTCATATGTGGGATTTTGTTGTGTATGTTCTGTCACGCGAAACACGTTTTTGTTGCAAAAACATATTTCATTATAAAATATACCTACATACTAATATTATATTGATAAACATAATTAAATTTAATACAATTAACAAAAAATTTATATTGATAAACTTAGATTGTTTACTTATCTCATTAGAAAATTAATATAAAACTTTTCAATTTTCATAAATTATCTAATTTTCCATGCAAATTTCACAAGTTTTCTGTCACTCTATCTGAAGTTAAAGTGTTTTATAAAGCTTAAAACAGTAATGCTTACCAAAATTTATTACATTTTAAGATTACATTAAGTTTGACTTAAATATCCAATTTCCTGTGTTATGTGTAGGTATCTATTTCAAACGGTTGCATCACATAACGATGTTTCAAACATTTTATATTATTGCTTCATATTTAACCGTTCTTTGTTTTTCGTCCCATTTGTACAAGTAAATGTGAAAGCTCAAATCCAGTAGCCCATCCATCCACGCCATCTAAACGCACATTAAGCTTATCACAAATTAAACTTGAAAACTTACTCGTCACAGGTAAGCAATACAAAGATACTTGCAGGTAAGTGACAGCTCTAATAAATGTGTCAGTGCTTTTATTTTTCTTTTACGCGCCATCAATGTCACATCGCCATACATGATTTAAAAGTTCTATGCCCTTTCTTTGTTTAGAAATTTCAAATTGAGAATACAAAATGTGACGCAATGGTATTGGCGTTTCGACAGATTAAAAATAGAATATTGTCTATGGCTGCTCGTTTGCTCGTAAGGGTTGTACAACAAATTGTCATAACGGTCTATAAAGCGTCACTAAAGTGACAGTTAACTTATGAATTGCCTCAACTCTGATTGTTAGTATGCGGCTTCAGAATGGAATGTTAACGCTACATAAACGTAAATATGCACGGCTATACGCATTAATTATTCGAAAACCAAATTTGGATTATCTGCGCTCTAAAATAGATAATTTCTTCCTACGCTCTGATAATTTGAAGGTTATAATTAATGGTATAACTCCAATTAAACAGCTTTTAAACAAGAACATTTTTTGTATAAAAAACCCATTATAATTTAGATTGCTCTCGATATGAGTACAATTTGAATCATTTCGTATAATCGCGGATTTAAAGCTTTATACTTTTTTGTGTTGAAATATTTTTACAATATTTAAATTTTAAATCTTAGAACGGTCACGCTTTGATGACGCGTGACCACGTATGCCATTATATCAAGACCGTATCGACACAATCGAAAAAAATAAATAGCGCCGAAAGGTCACTCAATTGTTATTAAACAGTTATTGAAGAAAATCGTGTGATTGACCACGACTACTAATTAAAATTTTAAACTATTTACAATTACTTGATCTAAAATGCAGGAAGCATGCAGTTTTTAATGTCAACTTGGCTAATCATTTTATTTTACGAGCTTACTAGAGATTTCACGTGATAGCTTGTTGCTAAAGTTCTCCTACATAATATTATGGCAAAAGCTATGTACCTATAATGTTTCCGAAACAATCTTATTCCTCTGAATTTTCAGACCTGGCAACCCAAATTTAATAAGTCCAACCAAATCCCACCCGATATTATTTATTCAAGTGTTTTTAAAAGATTGATGGACTCTTCCCATACAGCGGTTCCCTTTGCTAAATCTATTTTAGTTTTTTTGTTAACTCCGTGACACACATGGTGTGAAACTCCATTGTTTTGCTTTAGCCATGGGGCAAGCACATGGGTAATTAATGTAGGACAATATACTGTTTGGGAATCAATGGATTTTAGCGTATTTACTTTTGGAGTTCTCAATGTGGTGTTATAATACGTGTTGAATTAGTGTAATTTGGGATTTCGTGTTTCATTTTTTTGAGTGGCTCTTCCTATTAACCTAAAAGTTAACTGCTTACTTAGTGTTTTTCATTTAAATGAATTGATTATAAATAAGTACTTATTATGACTGACAATCGGATGTCCGCGACTTTTTTAACAGATGAGTAACTAGCAAACAGCATCCTCAAAATAAGCCCCAACGTTTTAACACGAAGTATGTGCAAATTTTATCGTCTTTAACCCATTGACCACCGTAAGGCCCGATCGGGGCGCGACACAATAGATTTTCTATTGTGTCTGTGATTCCGAGGACTGATGGATTATTTAAATGTTTCAAAGTATTTTTGCAAAGTCATCACAATCTGAAACATGTTAAAAATCTTAGCAAACTGAATTATACATATTTTGTGTTTTTGTCATACATTATATGTATTTATTATTTACCTACCTAGTTATATGTATATGTATTTCTAAAATTATAGAAAATCCAATATGTACTAATGTTCACAAAATTCGATTCTAATACGCATATCGAACAACCCCAAAATACAAAGCATGGTCAATATATTATACCTACTAAATTGTTTTTAATAAACTTCAAGTTCAGAATTAATTGTTGGAACGTTACCCACATATTAATTTCCTTATAGGGGGTCAAATGTACACGCACCTTAATAAGGAAATAGCCTATCCTTCATACAGATTATAACAATTAGTTCACAGATAAACAAAAAATTCGATTATCGGATATCCTTCCAAACACGTGTGACATGTTATACTAAAACTGTTATGTAATTTTGAGCTTTATGGCATTAGAAATAAAGATAATATTCAGACGAAGGATTATGTCATCAAATGTCCGTTCACACAGTTAGGGTAATCACCAATAAAATTCGATGAACAATGCAATTCGTATGGGAATAACAAAATTGTTTACTTACAATTTGTGTTGGTAATAATCAACTAATGATGCCATTACATCGTATTTATATTTAAACACGAAGAATTCCTTGGAAATGATTATATTTATTTTAATCTTATTGCAGTTATTTCCCACTTCAATATTTGTATAAGACGTATTGTGTTTTATATAAATTATATTCAAACATTTTAAATTCTTGTCGATTTTATAATAGATATTTTTTGTTTTTTAAATATTATGTAGTTACTTATTTAATCCTGAACTGGAATTATAAGTAATAAAATTTTACACATAGCATGAGTAAAAATATTTTAAGTAAAAAAAACGTTTAAATATCAAAGAATACTGTATATTAGATACTAGCTTTCCGCCCGCGGCTTCGCCCGCGTTTTCAAAGAAAAACCCGTTCTCGTAGGATTTCCGGGATAAAACCTATCCTATGTCCTTTCTCGGGTATCAAAATATCTCTATACCAAATTTCATGCAAATTGGTTCAGTAGTTAAGGCGTGATTGAGTAACAGACAGACAGACAGAGTTACTTTCGCATTTATAATATTAGTATGGATTACCTGCATACATACCTACTGACGTTTACAGCGAAAAGTAACAACAAAAATATCACATAAAACACACCTAAGCCGCTAAGCTATACCTATAATTAACTTTTAACAAAACACACGAAAGTACACGAAGTATTTTACGGTTTGACTTTTATTTATGACTGTACTAAAATAGTGCAATATCCCAGCAGCTATACATATTGACAGTCGACTAATTTCGTACTCCTGTGTAGTTAATTTTAGTTACTTTTTAACTAATTACTTAAAACTAGAGCTATCGTCTGTGCTATCGTATTCTTCTTTTTTGTAGTTTAGTCGTGGTTTTATTAATGATGGTAAAATTCTTATTTTATTGTATAATTGTATTGAATGTACGCGTGCGGCTTGGATGATTATAAATTATAATTACATTATACTTATCACTACATAGTATAAAACAAAGTCGCTTTCTCTGTCCCTATGTCCCTTTGGATGCTTAAATCTTTAAAACTACGCAACGGATTTTGATGCGGTTTTTTTTAATAGATAGAGTGATTCAAGAGGAAGGTTTTAGATGGGTTTTAGTATATAATTTATTAGGTTTTAGACAAAGCGGGCGAAGCTGCGGGCGGTAAGCTAGTAATTAATAAATTATATAATACATATTATTAAAGTACTGTTGGCTTGAATTTTATTCATTCTGTATCGCGGTTATCCGCTAGTTTCAAATTTCAGTGTTATTTTTCATGATTTATTTTAGAACTAGCTTTCCACCCGCAGCTTCGCCCGCGCAGGCTAAGAAAAACCCGCATAGTTCCCGTTCCCGTGGGATTTACGGGATAAAACCTATCCTATTTCCCGGGGTAAAAAGTAGCCTATGTCCTTTCTCGGGTATCAAAATATCTCCATACCAAATTTCACGCAAATTGGTTCAGAGGTGTGATTGAGTAATAGACAGACAGACAGAGTTACTTTCGCATTTATACTTAATATTAAGTATGGATAACGTCATCACTCATCTATTACTATTATTAACATTTAATTGTACATTAATTAGTAACTGCAGATTTGCTACAGAGAATAGAAAACATAGGTACTCTATTTTATTGTCAAATCAGCAATGCCACAAGCAATGCGATCAATACAGTGACTACGCGTTTTTATTTTAGGGGACAACGTAATTAAACTTTGAACAATGGACAATTGAGGGGCGCTTTGTTTTTTGAAATTCCTCAGAGACATTCTAAATTAAATTGATGTTATAAAGTACTATAACCAAATTACTAAATGCACGTACCTTCTGAATAAAAATACAAAGAGTATACCGAAAACTATTTCTTAGATCTGTTTATACAAGTTAATGACGCGAAATTTTGTGGGTCATTTGTAACAGGATGGCGGTTCTACAGGGGTCTTAGTACGCAATGACAAAAAGATAAATGATGGTCAGAACGCTGATACCGGATACCATAAAATATTATAGTATCTTCACCGTGTGTGACGCGCTTTAGTAATGACATTAGATCAAATCTATTTTCTGATTAAATATATGTAGATTGTAGATTAGTTTTCAATAACTCGTCTACAGACTACAACAAACAAAGACAATATCGATTACTCATTATTTAACGCGCAAACAAAACGTGACAGTGAATTTTAACAACTCTTTGAATTTGGAGATTTTTGTTTGGTTTTATTCATTATTTAACGACGTATTAAATTCTAACTGAAGTGTATTGTCAATCACACGATCCCACCCTCTATTTATAATGGGGTCCATTCAATGAGTTCGGATTCAAACAAAGAGTGAATGCAGCTTTTATTTAAGATAACGGCTGTCGAAAGCCTCGTGCCTAGCTGAGATAAAAAATATATTCATAAGTGCCTCAGTTTGAGCCACTTGGGCTCTGTTATTTAACAGGGACATAAGAAGCTTTTCATACATATTATGTTTTACTCTTTTAAAATTACGAAATTATAAATTGTGCGTATGATTTAAAATAAGGTTAAATCGTTGCAATTTGCTCGCCCGGGATCAACCATGTGAGTCAGGAGCTGCGCAGCTTTCTACGAATGATAGAGAATTTTCGGAGTTGTTGATACATGCTTTAATTACCTGAAGGAAGTGACTACTAACTATATAAATAATTATGATTTTTAACACAAAAACAAAAATCGAAGCTCTCTTCTCTTAAGAAGTGGCACACAGACGGGTTTCGGACATAAATAAGAGTTGCTTCTTCGTCCTGTTTAATGTATTGTGCAATATTCTCTGTAAATTCGATTTTGCCACACGATTGAACACTCGTCCAAAAATTATTTTAAAAACCAAAAACCGTTTAAATTCAAACTTCAGTTAGGTCTAGAGCACTTAAGCGCTGCGGGCGGCGAGGCAGCTGCGCGCGCACGTGTCGCGTCGGAAGTTGCAACACGCAATCCTGTATTGTTTCAGATTCACGCACCACGTACCTTCCCGTCTGAATGGCTCTTGGTGTACAAAATTATGTTTCCTTGGTTATTTCTTAAGTGCACAAAAAGTGGATAGTAAATGAACCTTTGTAAATACGTACTTTGAGCTCACCAAATTGACCATTTATAAAGGCTTACTCAACGCAGCGTAGCTTATTAAACTAGGAACTTACTTAGGTATAAAGTTTTGCATCTTTTTTACTGAGAGGGAAACCTCTAGTTTTTAATTAAATAAGATAAAAACCTAAAACTAAACCAGTGATATCCTTTCAAAAGTTGAAAAAAGGCCAAGAAAACAATTCAAACATTTGAAATAATAATTACGCAGCAAGTTTTACTGCAATTCGTAAATAACATTCTTTGTTCCCCATACATCTTATGGTCGCACATTAATCGAAGGGTGCCACCCTCTGGAATGCCACGTGCAGTTATTTTTTGCACTGCATATAGCGTTACTAATCCTTTTTATGATTTTAGTCTCAATATGAACTGTAGAGACTAGAGACGATTCATATAAGCATTACTTGTAGTGAAAAATGTTTTAAAAACAAACTGAATTTTAAAGTGGTTAATTAGTAATTACCAACTCTAAAAATTTGGTGCTCGGTCGGGTTTAAGTTTTCAATGCTATGGTCAATTTATTGGAATCTAGTCAATTACCTTTTATTTTAGGAAAAAACTCACGGATACATAGTATAATATCTATTTTAATTTTGTGGGATGGTAAAATTGTAGGAAATTTTAGTTACTTTGTAAGTTCTCGCACTTATCTAGCACTTATCAAAGTACATAGTTATGGAGAATTTTATCTATGTCGAATAATATTTGCATCAGATAAGATTTATTTGTACTTGTTAGTTACCTATGAGAACATAATGGTAACAATTGAATTTATTTTTAAGGTAACAATTTAATTTATTTTTTTATTTCGAAGCTTTATTATTGAAAGCTTTTCATTTTTCAAATAACAAAGGTTTATTCGTTATTCGTGCAAATATGTGAATGTTTACTTCACATTCATAAAATGTAAGTACATATATAGACGAAATATTATGATATTATAAGAAAACAATAAATTTTCCGAAGCTTATCAAAGCTCCGTATAGCCTCTAAAACTCGTGCATAATTCATAACCGTAAAGTGCAAACGTCCTCAAACTAAACAATGCAAATTTGTGCAAAATTTCTTCACATATTTAAATGTAAGGTGGTCGATAAACAAAAGATCGCAAGTTGCAACCAGCTCCCAAGACGGGTACAAACACATATGCAATCGTGGTCACCCTACGCACACAAGCTCAAACCAACACGTCGCAACTTGCACAGGCTCTACGCCAAAAGGCATTTCATTTCATTCGTTCGCCGTCAGCCGTGGTGAGCGCACGTGTCGCTCGTTTAAAAGTTCAGTGTCGTGTTGTGCTTATGAACAGACAAGATGGTGCGCAGCCTCTCGCAGTGGACGAAGACGCTCAGCTTCCCTTCGAGGTTGTCTCCCAACCGCACCTCGAAGGAGAGCGTTGTCAATGTCCAGCCGAGCTCTCCGGGAGTATCGCCGACGCCGAGTGCCTCATCCCTCCCGCAGGGCTCTGAAAAAACAATTTCGCCGATCCCCATCACAGAAATCAGCCAAATAGTAAGTCCCCTTGTCACTTGAACCGAATCTATTATACGAAAGACCCTCTTGCACATTTGGTAATGAGGATTGAGGATATTCTGTGAAATATTATTTATAAGTAGACCATTAGACACGTTTGATCTAATTTATAACAATATTTACTAACAATTTGCATTATTATAGTAATATTCAGCTAAATAACGATATTATGATATTGTTAAATGTTCATAATTATTGTGTCAACAATTTTAAAATTTAACGAGAATTTAAACTTATTGAATGATGTTTACAAACAAATGAAAAGCGTTCCATTATTAAGATATCACGGTTAAATATAACTGGTTCCCCTTAAACGACGGGATACGTGTCCAAAATGCGAATCCAGTACACCTTATATGCTGGCTATTAAGCTATCTTTCAAAGGAAATGAACTATACGTGTTTTGTTTCTCACGCGCGGCCTCAAGAGGTGCTTTTGCCGAGTGGCAAATTGAAGTTTCATTGAGGGTTTTGTTTGTCGGTTAACAACAGTGTAGCGTATACGGCCGTCAATGGTTATACAACAGCGCGGTGTGGTATGAATGCTTATTATGTGGTAGGTGGGAGCCGGTGCTCGGCGTGGCTCGGCGCAGTAACCGTTATGTTTGTCCCCCTTGCAATCACCTTGGCAAGGCCGCACAGAGATGCGAGTTTTTGCAAATGATACCTAGTACATGACTTTCACCTTTTGAGATGCCTTTCTAAATACTGAAGTTTCGACTTTATTTAGGTCTCCCATTGATTTTACAAATGTTACACTTCATTTTACCTTTTACATATGCCATTCATGAGAGAGAATGTATTTACCTCACAAATTAACCTTATTTGTTCGGTGTTACGCGCAAAATCCGCTAGTCACGACACTCTATTTTGCACATTTTTGTCTTATTATCGTGCCCACTGCCCAGATAACAATAAAAGAGATAGGTATCTTAGAATACATTTTTCTTTATCTCAGAAATCAGAATACATCTTCACGTTTTATAATTGATGCGCGTTACTAATGTTCTTTTGTTACTAAAATGTTATAGGTAATTCACATTTCACATAATAAATTGCATACGAATAAGGTCATATTTCGTAAGAGCTATAAAATATGTTATTTATGTTTTGAAATAAGGCTTTAGAAGATGTCAAAGTGCTACAAAATAACTTGCAGTAAATTAAAAAACGTACTAAAACATGTTACCTATATTCATTTGTAATCGTAAAACGAAAGTCATCAATTTCCGAACGACCTTTTGGTTTTATAATTTATTGTTTGCCGGAATTTTATGAAAAAGTTATTTGTTATTTAAAGTTATTTAAAGTACATCATGTAGAGGCGGGAACATTTGGCGCGAATGCCATAATAAAGCGAATGGAATGCAGACTGCGTTTGATTGCTAGGGTCATTGCGCCTGTTCGCGTCCACATGCCTGTTCGCGTCCATTTTGCGGATATCTTTTAGAAAATTCACGAAAATAAG
>CAJQZN010022415.1:0-16325 GCA_907164685.1 Colias eurytheme
TAAAAAAAATTATGAGGCGTGCACTTTTGGATTTTCCAAATTATTGTCTTTTTTTTTCAATTTACCATCCTATTTAAATCAATTACTTTTGACAAGATATTTCATACTTATTAAAAAAGAAATATGTGTAAAGCAATGCATGTTTACATTTAAAAATTGTTGCGCTGACCTTACCTAAGGTGTAGCTTCCAGTGAAAGCTATAACGTGTTCGGCAACATTAAAGCTACATGCAAGATAACTTTAAAGGCATATTTCTCTGCACCTTATTTTGAATATATAATAAAAAGCTCATAAAATAAATCTTGATCATTAATTTTTAAGTCTGTAATACCTACGAATAGAATGAGAGTAATACAACATGTATATTAAAATTGTGTCTGAAAAATCAAGGAGCGACGTATTAAAATGTTAAGAATATTTGTTAATTTGGTAATTTTAAGTATAAGTTGTAAGTAAAACCGCGGTATGGAGTTGAAGGATTGAAATGAAAAAAAAAATCTATTATAGAATCATTTATAAGAACAATTCGCTAAGCTTTCACTGTGCAAAGGTATTTATTCAAATAATAAGCCGATTAGCTTATGACCGATTTATTTAAACCAGTATGACGCTTTTCCAATGTGTAAATTGAACTTTGTATACAAGGTTTAAGGTATATTATTGATTAACAATAATACGTGTGGGTTGAAATAATATTGATTGTTTGTTATTTTATTTGGTAATTCGAATATGGAGAAATGCGGTGTCATCAGCGATGTTTATTTTGCATCCTTATTATGGAAACGGAGTCTCCGTTTATTTTAAAATAATATATTTTGTTTTTTTGTTTTTACTTTAGTCACCAGATAAACTATGTCTATGATATCGGAACTAAGCGAAGCTTTAAAAAAGCATTAAGGAAATAATATTACCTATTATCGAAAATATTATGTAGTTAAATTATTTTTATACATTTTATAATTTAAAATTCCTATTTCCAGAGTAGAATTGACTTTTAATAAAGCTAATCAACATTTTCAGCCTATAAAAACGAACGAAACGAAACGAAAATTCTACTGAACCGATTACAATGAAATTTAGCACACACATAGAGGGTAACTTGGATTAACACACAGGATAGTTTTTATCGTGGAAATCCCACGGGAACGGGAACTATGCGGGTTTTCCTTTGAAAACGCGGGCGAAGCCGCGGGCCGCGGGAATCTAGTATTATATACAAATACATTCGTATATTTCATAGACAAAAACTAAATCTTCTACTACTATTGTAATCTTCATTAAAATACGTCCATGTAATTTAATCTAGAGCCTAACGGACCCAAAAACCTTACTGTCAGTCTGTCAGTATTATGATGACTACTCAAAACCATCCCTGTCAATATTAATAATTATTTAAATACTCTTAAACCGCTTATTAAATTAATTACAAACAATTAAAGCACACGTAATTAACCATCGGAAAATACAGTTTTGACGTTTGACTGACATGCAACTTGCGCAAGCTAGGCTTGTTATTAATTAGCGTTGTATTTCAAGAATTAAGAAAAAGTTATTAAGTTTTTTTCCGATACTTATCTGTAGACTAGCGGTCCGCCCCGGCTTCGCCCGTGGTACATATTTACGTTTTCTCTACAAAAGAACCATCCTCGTACTTCAAGGAATATAAAAAAAAGAATTATCGAAATCGTTCCACCCCTTCACGCGTGATGTAGATTCAGAGGGACAAGCATTAGCATTTAACATAACAAAATATTTAAAATAACACAAAAAAAACGTTTCATAAACGAATAAAACAGTAGGTAACATATAAAATCAAAGCAAAGTGATTAAAATTAATAAAAACATCCTTTTAATTTAATAAACAATGTGTTTGTAAAAGCTTGCATAAAATTAATATAATAATATGATTATAATACAAATTACACATTCAACCCGTAGAAGGCATGCTGTTCGAATAGACAGACATATGAACACATTCCGCGGAAGATGCTAAATGTCAAATCGAACGGTGTATGGTTCCATTATCACACGATAATTTTAATAATTCATGACGTCATACTTCTGTAATTCGCTATTTTGTGTGATGTATTCGTATAGAATTATACTTTTTTCTATATTATATTTGCATAAAGAAAGAAATCAAGATATAGGTATGCATTGCTTTCCAACGTCCATAGCAACGTCTATATTATTATTACGAAATTATCTCTGGCTTTCACTGATATTTCCATTAGCTGTAATTTTGGATAGAGTTTTTTCCTCATAATCAAGATCAAAAGTTCTTGGATACATGATTAGAAGGTATGCACTATGCAGTTCGATAACATGCGTTTATAAGCCAATACATGATGATATATTTGAATGTTTTATATCAATATGTCCAGTGCATCTAAAAAACCGAAACAGATTTGACTACTTAATTCAATAGTTTTCTATAAATGCATTTCTTAAACTGAAGTCATATTACCAGTTAGGATCTTTGTAACAATAATATGGTCAAATTTCTATGTAGTTGTTATTATAATCAACCTTAAATATTAATACGATTTTACTTACAAACGACCCTTTGAAGAATCTACAATTCGAAACTCTCTTAGATACCCATCAAATTATTGCACACCCTTATCAGTTTTTCTTGCTAATTAATACTTTTCCATCATCTACCATTAAAAAAATCCCGTGCCGTCCAACAACGGACACTCGAGCACGCGACCGGTGAATGTATCGCGGGTTCGAAGCCAGTTATAGTTTTTTTATTGGTCTCTAATTATGCGACACCGCGTGTCAAGGTGAACAACAAATATTGCGATATAGTGTTGTATTGGGATTTATTTTTTTATATTTTTATTATTTTATTACTGAAATAACTTCATTCAGTTACGAAAATGTGTAAAAGATGCGAGTGTGTGAATTAAAAACGATTTAATTTAAGATTTAATTGAGCGCGATGTATTGATTTGGTTTTCATTAAAATATACAAATTATGACTGCAACTAAACATGAAAAAGGTTCTTACTAAAAATCGTGCGCAGAATAGTCTGAAAAAGGCTCTATCTGCTATGGCCGCTCCTAAATCGGCTACAAGTTTAATAGGAAATAATTCAAAGGTGTTCTCATCTTTACCAACCAAGATTAACTCTAATTATTATTTAAATCTATCAAATCAAATCAAATCCAATCAAATCAAATCAAATCAAATCAAATCAAATCAAATATATTTATTTGCTCGTATATGGCAATTTAAGGGTGTTATTTCAATAATAAGCGATGTCATATTATGTTCTTCTTCTCGTTAGGTGTAAAATATGTTCTTTAAATAATGTTTAAAGAGCTTTATTACAAAATCAACACACCAAACAAAGACCTCACCAAAACACGACTTAAATAAACTTTTATTATTCTCTAAATATTTATGAATAACTGTCAATGATCAAATCGCCATTTACGTCCAAAAATGCCGATTTAATATTATTTCACCTTGAATTAAATCATCCACCTGTCCTTAAAATGCAAATAAATAACTATTTAATATCATATATTATATTTAAATTAATATAATGTACTATCAATTTATGCTAGGTTTGGCTCGCAGCTTCGTTCGTACCTCATTATATTATAATCATAAATCATATCTAGGTATGATATATTATGTATACGTAATTATCCAGCTAAATTATGTGGGATTATAATTTACTAACTGTGCCCGCGGTTTTACCCGCGTTGCTCCGTTCCTGTTGGTCTTAGCGTGATGATATATAGCCTACTTCCTCGATAAATGGACTATCTAACACAGAAATAATTTTTCAAATCGGATCAGTAGTTCCCAAGATTAGCGCGTTCAAACAAGCAAACTCTTCAGCTTTATAATATTATAGTATAGATAACACGACCAAATGAAAACGTGCTCTCTACGACGTTGAAACTAGTCCGCTAACCGATTTTCTTCTTATCATACAAAACGAACTAATTAAATAACGATAAATATGCATAATTTAGCAGGTTTTACCATGCATGATGACTTGGTAACAAATAACAAAAAAATAAAATGTATATTAGATATTTCAAACGTTTGCGAAAACAAATTTATTGAGAAAACAAGTTTGATATCGGATGTGAAACGTGATTTTTTTTTTTTTTAGAAAAATCCATTGACAGACATTATTTTACTTGGCTAGATACCAGAAGTTATGTCACCTTATTATATTAGCAAAAGGTCGTCTATTTAAAATAACCGGTTTAACGACCCCATGATAAAGAATAAGGTGATTAAAATACAAACTTTGTATAGATTCGAATAGGTTTTTTGTAATTGTTGTTGAAGGAAATTTAAATTAGATAAATATATTAAAATTAATTACATGAACATTATTAAGAGATTCAGGATAAATAATTCTGAGATAACCATAAAATAATAATATGCTATAAGTACTTATTTATCATGAAAAAAAATTGGTAAAATATCGAATAATCGAGTGTAATTGCTTTGAATTATTTTGAGTCATTAAAAGTTAACAACTCATTATAACATGAAATCTATAACTATTCTAATGTTAATCCAAGTTACCCTCTATGAGTGTGTTAGATTTTATGAAAATCGGTTCAGCAGTTTTTGCGTAACATACAAACTTTCGAATCTAGTATGTAATTTTTCATGATAATGAACTTACAGTTACTATTATGTCTTTTATAAATATAGTTCATTATAATATTGTACCTATGTGTATCAATACAAACATACAAACAATAAATCGTTATTATATTAGTGTACATTCACGTGCACGTGCTGTGTGGGCACGTGCTTCTATATATCATAATATCTTGACCAAGATATATTTCAAGTCTTTAGAGGTCAATCTCTTCATTGTGAATCTTCTAACAATATTTTTATTCAAATCAACGTTTAGCTAATAGTGTTAAACGAAAACTAATTTATTGGTGAGAATAGAATAATTTATTTAAAATATACTAGCGG
Source organism: Colias eurytheme (assembly GCA_907164685.1). NCBI lineage: Eukaryota > Metazoa > Arthropoda > Insecta > Lepidoptera > Pieridae > Colias > Colias eurytheme. The sequence continues at coordinate 4,974 of CAJQZN010022415.1, forward strand.
TCCGCCCCGGCTTCGCCCGTGGTACATGTTTACGTTTTCTCTACATAAAAACCATCCTCGTACTTCAAGGAATATAATAAAAAAAGAATTATCGAAATCGGTTCAGCCGTTCTCCAGTTATGCGCTTACCAACACATTTTGCGATTCATTTTTATATATAAGAAGATTTTAAATAACGAAGTTTAAATATAACACAACAGGGAGCTTTATGGTTGATATCGAATGTTAATTAGCTTTTCGCCCGCAGCTTTGCCCGCGTACTCTAAGGAAAACCCGCATATTTTCCGTTCCCGTGGGATTTTCGGGATATAAACTATTCTAATGTTAATCCAAGTTACCTTCTATGTGTGTGCCAAGTTTCATGAAAATCGGTTCAGCAGTTTTGGCGTGAAAGAGTAAAAAACATACAAACACACAAACTTTCGCATTTTTTGTATTAGTAGGATATGCAATTCGATTAGTAATTTCTTTCCCTGCTAAAATTAAAGCATTTAATCACAGATTACTAAATAGTTACGATATTAAACACCAAAGCAAACCAAAAAAATAAAACTAAATAAAATATATTGCTCTAATGACGAGAACTGGTTTGTATAGATAATATTATTTTGTTGTTTTATCTTTTTAGCATATTATGCATAAATGAAAAACGTTATAAAAATATTCCTTTAAGTCGGGTTACAAGATCGGGTTACACGGCTCAGATAATTACCATTATATTATGTACATAATATAATTCAAATGATACCATACCTAATTATTATTTTGACAAAATACTGAACTGTTAGTTTTTCATGTAAAAAAGAACCATCAAAATCGGTTCATTCAGTCAAAAGTTCAAAAGTCAGTTGAAAAATCAAACAAAATATATATTACACATGTCATCAATCAATGGTTAAAAATCTAATAGTTCACGGTGGCGGTTGCGTAAGCGTATAGTATTACCTGAGTTACAGTGCATTTACATCAAACGAAAGAATACTCAATCTAACTACTATGTGCTACTATGTCAAATTATTGTAGTGTTAACAGGCGTAGAGCATTCTTTCGTTGTTCTTAGTGCGTTCGAAAAAATTCTATACAATGTTCAAACTCAAACTCAAACTCAAACATTCATTTATTCAATTAGACTACTATTTAGTAGCACTTTCGAATCGTCATTACATAGTATTTTTAACATTTACCACCGATTCGGAAAGCAGTATCTATGGAGAAGAATCAGCAAGAAACTCCATAGTTGCTCTTTTAAAATAATGTCAATAAATTTACATAATATGTAACTTATATCTAACTACATAACATGCCAAAGAACTGTCCTGTGGTTTTTTCGCGACAACCCTCCATGGGTCTTTATCGTCCATATATTCCTGAATACTGTAGTACGCTCTCTGAACTAGTACATTTTTTATGTAAGTTTTAAATTTAGAACTACTAAACTCTTTAATATTGTGAGGAATTCTATTGTATAAGCGTATACCTTGACCCATAAATGATTCTACGTTCTAATTAACAACACTGAATATGAGTTTTCGTTTACACTAAATATCACGAAAGACTGCTCTTGCTCTAGCTCTAGCTCTATGTTCGTTTGATGTGAATGCACCGTAACGTTTGCGCGGCATTTGACGCAATGCATAACTTTCACATACAGTGTTGAATGCCTTTAATATCCTTTGTACACGGATAAACTTCCGTGGTATTTGATAGTGACTGTATTGGTTAAGAAAATAATTATAAGCACGTTATTTTCCTGTTTGTGTAAAACGAAAAGCATTTAATCGGTGAAGAAGTAGGTATAAGTCATATTTTTTGTTGTTAAATAATAATATAATAATAATAAATAATAATATCATATAATATCGAATCGATCGTCGAATAACATATTTGTTGTATGTTTTAACCCATTGAGGCCCGAACGGCCCGATCAGTCCACGACACAATAGATTTTCTATTGTGTCTGTGATTCCGGGGCCTGAGTTATTAAGAAATAAAAAAATAACATTTATGAATATACAAGCAGCTGAGCAGCTGCTATTTTTTTAATTTATTTTTTACCTGAAGACACTGATTATTAATTAAAAAAACAGCTGCTGGGTTCTTCTTTTTGCTTTGTGACTAATTGAATAAAACTGTGTAAAGTGAAGCTACAAATTAATAAATAACGTAATAAAGAAGTAATAATTTAAGTATATTTCCTTGAATTTTAAACATCGTTTTACTTATATCGAACCTAATTTATGTCATGATTTATAGTTTTTAATTATAATTTATAGATGCCATGATTGTATAAAATTAGGTAGTTTTGGATCAGGAAGTAGCTTAGATTAAAGGTTAAGGTCTTATTACAAAAGAATCTAAATTTAGGTCTTAATCTAGTCTAGAAGATGATTAAAAACATGATTTAAAGATCATATAGATGACCTACAAATAGATACTAATAAAATGCTAATAAAATATTTTCGTATCTTAATGTTTATTCATAAATTTCTGGGCATAAAATTTGTGTTCTTTAAATATCTAACCTTTGCCATAATAACATAGGTATCATATTATGTAAATGTAAAAAGATTATCAAAATTAAAAATTACCAGAATCTGTTGTTTAAATAGATATATAATAATCGAAATTCCATCACTTCTTCAGATTTTAACTACATAGTAACATATTTAATGGTCAATAATTATTGTTAAACTTTAGTTATAATATACGTCTAATACATGTGCGAGAAGGCACGTCAAAATGCTAAATAGCCGGTATAAGATAGACTAATCAGAGTTAAAACTATGTGTGTAATAAAAGCTAAGCTATACTTTTAAATTGACGTTCACAAAAAAGGACGGAGGTTTTCAAGCGTATTTTTATAAGTTATTTTTACATTGGTAACAATCTAAAATATAACATAACTAGTTAGTCATATTTTAGATTGTTACCAATGTGTAATTTAATAATTATCTTTAAAGTAACACGAGAGTGTAAATACGTAAATACCACAATTTGAAAATAAATAAGCTGTTATAAAATGGAAAGATAGCCTTTTATTTGAATTATAGTATTTATTTTTATGGTAACTTATAGATATTATGACAACCACTCATTAAGGCGCTGACTCCACGAGCGAGAGAATCGCAGCGATATTATCGTCGTGCCACGCATTTCTATACACTCTCTATGGAACCGTCTCCACACGGCGATATTATCGCCGCGATGCGACGAGTGGCAATGAGCGTGCGAAACGTCATTACATCGTCGCTAGCCCGCCGCGACTAGCAACGGGCCCGCCGCGCGCTCGCGACGATCGCGCAGCGGGCGCGCTGTCAAACGCAGCGTCATTTCAGCGTTGCCTCTGGTCTTCTCGTAGTTCTCTTCAAGGAAACGTGGCGATACCGTAACGAGTCGCCGCGGAAACGCTGCGATTCCGTTACGACTCGCGACGATACGCGGCGGAATTATCGCTCGTTCGTGGAGATTATCCGACGATATAAGAGCGGACTCGTCGCGATTCTCTCGCTCGTGGAGTCAGCGCCTAAATAATGCTATCAACTTATTCAACAAAAAATATATGTACTATAAAGTATAGCTTCCACAAAACGTAAGCATATCTGTAACTGGGTGAGATACCGAAGTTCACCGAAAAAGGTCGCTCGGGCAGGTTATATTTATGTATATAAATTATAACATTACTGGTTTTAATACGCGTTTTGATTACGTGATGTAAGGGCATTGCCTAGAGGTCAGGTTGAATTTAACAATATACTAACTTTGCCGGATTTTATGCCTCTTTATATAGTGTTTTGGGGGAAATAAAATTATACCTCTAGACTTGCTTATGAACGTTTTCTTTTATCGTGATTTTCTATTTTTAATTATCTCATATCTGTAACTTTTTATGCGGTGTTAATTCAAAAATCGCTTTACTTTATTTATTACTAGTGTTACGCCTGCGATTGCGTTATCTAAAACTCAATAAATTATTTACTTACCTAAACCTTCCTCTTGAAGCACTCTATCTATAAAAAAAATAACTGCGTTTAAAATAACCGACTTCAAAAACGGAAAAGTAAAAAACAAAAAAGATTTGATATTATTAATTACTACATAATATTATTTAGATGTGATATTTACTAAATAGGTTTGATGTCGGTGCACGGGCTTAATACTAAGTGCTTACTGCTTAGTGCATGCATTGTGCATTCCGCATCAAACAAAAAAAGAATCATGTAAACCTCGGCGTAATCGGTGTACATACATAAAAGTAATATACCGGCCAAATTGATAACCTAATTTTTTTGAAGTCGGTTAAAAAGAACGTCAAAATCCGTTGCATATAAAAATCCAAGCATACATAGGAACACAAAAACGCGAGAAGTGTCTTTGCTATGAAGTGATGTCAAATTTCTTTATTCGGAATTGTCATTATAAAAATTATGCAAATAAAAATCCAGTAAAAAGTATGTAGGTGTAATTATATTTCATTTTGTATTTTCCCAAAACCTTGCTGTAACAAAAAACTGTGAATCATATTATCTCATAATCATATTGCATACAATTTCTCCATTCTATGACTGTATCACTTGTTATTTTTGGGACAAGGTATTCAAGGTAGGTATTCTTGAGATCTTATATACACACACACATACATACAAATATCGTTATTTCGGAAAGTTTAATTTTAAATAACTAGGGAAAAATAAAATAATATAGAGCAGGTTTGGTCAATAATTTTCCTTAATTTTAGACTTTTAGAGAAAAATATGTTAAAAATAATATTTAAGCGAACTGTTTAATAAATAATATCTATCAAAAAACAATTCCAAATGGAAAAACTTTGCTCTATGACCTTCAATTGTCAACATTTATGCAACAAATAATTGCCTCCACAATTTTGTTAATCGTCTCTACAAAACACAAATTCAATTACTGATTCCTGCGCTAGAAATGATCATCAGATAATATATGGAATTTCAACAAAATTACCTTCTTAAGCTCCAAGTTACATACATAAAAACTTACAGCTAATAAATACGCAGCCTTGCATAATTTGCCGAAGGCTGTCGCGGCGCTCCCACTGCCTAGTGTCTACATCGTCATGTCCTGAACCGTTTATAACCTTAATATATTATATTAATAATTATCTTTTTAACACGCTTTCATTAGCTTCACGTGTATGTATGTATGTAACAAATATGTTTGTTGACAATCGACTGTTTGTTAACTTTCAGACTCGATTTTGACACACTTTAAACGGACAGATTTAATCCAAACTTTGTACACTTAACAAAAATCAGTAACAATAAGTGAAGTCCTATGTCCCCTAGTGGGGTAAGGGGCAGATGCATTATGCATCTGTTTCACTGATCGATTTTCTTTAGGGACATGTAGGTGATCAGCCTTCTGTGTCCTACCAGACCAAGGCATTTTTTTTCTTCGTCTCCACCGGGAATCGAACCCAGGACCCCTCGGTGTTACGCTCACGCGTCAACCACTGTACCGAGGAGGCGGTCAATAATATTTTTTTGAGTTATAAGCGTGTTTTTTTATTATTATTTTTTTAACTTGGTATATTAATTATTAATAGAATAGATATAAAGTTTGTGAGTATAAGCAGGATATTACGGGATAAATTAACTTATTTTACAAGGTTATGAAATCATGTTATTTGGCTGGCATGGTTATTTTCGTAAAGTCAAGTAATTATTGTTATAGAATTACAATCAAATATCATATAATATCGATGTATTCACATATTACACATATTGCATCATTGCTATTATTATTAAAAAAAATCTAATTTAAATTCTTATTTCTTGTAAAAGGATGTTGTTTTCAAATTTATTGTATTGTTCCTGCATTAATTGGTGTAAATAAAAAACTGTGATAATTTAAAGTCACGATTAGCTTCTAAATTCTTTAACAATATTACGATAGTTCGAGATTTTTTATTTCAATAACATTTTATAACATGACTAGCTTCCGCCCACGACTTTGTACGTGCATCCCCGTTTTACCCCGTTCCCGCAAGAATTTCGGGAAATCCTTTCTTAGCGGATGCCTACGTCCTAACATCTACCTGCATGCCAAATTTCAGTCCGATACGTCCAGTGGTTTGGGCTGTGCGTTGAAAGATCACTATATCAGTCACCTTTGAGTTTTATATATAATATATAGATTCACAGAACACTCTCGGCTTTGGAATAGAGGATATTATCAAAAATGGTTAGTACATATTCTTAAATTTAACAAGGAAACCTGTTAAAATAAAACCGGATTCTTTTAAAATATTTATCACTACATGTAACGAACGCTTTCGATCGAATAAATTCAACACTCATTATCTATTCCGACTCTTCAGGAATTGACTTTTGAAAATAATAGTCCTGTCATTTTAACTATTTTCTTTTCAAATTTATTCCCGTTCGATATTGTGGCTTTAACCGTTAAAGCGCATCAGAAATACAAACATTTAAAAATAAAGGCACACATACTTTCAAATTTTAAGTAAGGAATTTTTATAATATAAATCCTCAGCCATGACAAGCTCAATAAAAAACTAAATATTTATTAGAGACATCTTCATATATCACAAGATCACTAATTATATGAATTAATTACATGTTGACATTGAACTTGTTTGGTAATCTCTGAAGTAAATGTGTAAGGCTGGCGACACACGAGCGTTTCAACGTGACATACTCAGATTTTTTATGAGTGTGTTTTCGCGAAATAAAATTTTAACTGAAAATATAAAAAAATCTGAAGAAAAGGTTCAAATTTATAACTATGCGAAAGTTTGTGAAGATGTATGGATAATCCTCTATCACGCAAAAAATACTAAACGGATTTGAATGAAACTTTGCAGTAATTTAGATCATATATCAGCATGATACATAGTTACTACAAAATATAATAAGTTCTTTTGATTTGGTTATAATTTAGCGATAAATCGGTCAAAAAAAGATAGGTCGGAGATATAACGTACCGTAGGATTTCTATGACTTTTGTTTGATAACGCTCGTCGTCACTTCACCCTTAATTAACATTTTAAAAATTAAACTCAAACATTAAACACATAAGATTTCAAACTGAATATTATGTTCGTATGTGGGTCCAAAACGGGCCTTGAATAAATAATTTTGACACATGGCATTGTTGATAATGCATTTACTTATATGGCAGACATTCTTTTAAGATGTGCAAACTTAAAACTTATGTTCTGAGTGTGAAAATCTTATATATAAAATTCTCGTGTCACAATGTCAGTCTGCATACTCCTCCGAAACGGGTGGACCGATTCTCATGAAATTTTCTGTGCATATCGGGTAAGTCTGAGAATCGGCCAACATTTATTTTTCATATGTACCACGGGCGAAGCCGGGGCGGACCGCTAGTGTTTTATAATATGCTTATTATTTAAACATAATATGTTAACATATTATGTTAGTTATACATATTAATACAAATGTCAGATGTTTATGTATGTTTGAATAAACGATTCATTCATATGATTTTTACGTGAAAACAACTGAACTGATTTTCATGAATTTCTCACAGATACACTAAATATTTTCATAGATTTATTTCTTTCTTTCTAGGAGGTACAGGCAAAGAAAAAAGCTTTATATGGACTTATTTATTTGTAACATATTTGCTACAAAATTTATTAAATAAAAATGAGATCCTAGGAACTTACCAAACTGAATATTAAACACTTAACTAAATCCCAATTAAAAGCTTGGATTGAATTTCTTTAAAGTTAATAAAGAAGGTTCTATTAGTGCTAGGAATTCTGACGGAAGTTTGAATAAACTTCAAGTTAAGATTTAAGGAAGGTAATCAAGCTGTTACAAAGACATCAATTAACATACTACATATATATTATAATAACAAATAGCTGCGGACGCTGTGGTAACCTTAAATAAGATATAATATATATTTGGTAGGAAGAGGAATAAATATGAGATACTGGTTTTACACTGATACGAGATGAAAATCTGATATTATAGTTACTTTTCTCTAGAAAGTTATTATTTTAGTGAATAGTCTTAAAAATACAATTAATCATCCAAAAGTATATTTATCGACAGATGCTAGGTTGTGCGCCATATTCACAATGGGCAGCGTTGGGCGAGTAGAGGCAATCACGATAGTGTAGAAGGCCTATATGTTTGTGATCGGCCGTCATTGTAGATGTTTATTCATAATCGACGTAATGGCGGCAAACATCGACGAGCATTAATTGTTGGGCCATCGTTGCCTATTGTGAAGAGGAGGAATAAATTAACCTACGACCCACACTATATAGCAGTGTCAACAAGAAGTGATCTAAAAATGGGAAAAAGTACCTAATCCTTTTGATATCAAACGAAGATTAGTGGATGAGATAGTATTATGATAAAGTGAAATATGTGATAAAGATAAATATGTAAAGAAAATGATAAAATATAATAAGTCTAGCTATTCATTTAATCAATTCTACATTTCAAACATTTTTTTTTTAATGAAATAAGAAGGCAAACGAGCAGACGCCTTGCCTGGTGGTAAGCTAAGTGCGCCGCCCATAGACTACCGCAACTGATGTTACGGGTGTTGCCTACTAGAAGAGGGAAATGGACAAGATAGGGTAAAATAGGATATGCCATCGGTAGATTAGGGAATAGCGTAGTTTATTGGCCTTTCAGGTAGCTGTAAGCTCTTTTTTGAAGGTGACCATATTGAAGCTGTTCGGGAATACAGACTTTGGCAGTTTATTCCATAGTAAAGCAGTACGCGGAAGAAAGTTGCACATAAAGCGCATTAACATAATTTCAATACACGATCAAACCCAGGGCGGAGAGTAAACCACTATCAACTTATTTAAATCACTTTCCAATGGACACAAAATAACAATCAAACTATTTATATATATTTAAACCAGATTAGCATATAACATACTTGTTTGTTACGCAACCTAACCCTAAGATGACCCGCCGTCATATAACCTACAGCCAAATATCAGACTCATTGCAATGTATTATGTAATGCTGTAATATAGTGATATATGCTCATAACCCGTATATTATACGTATGTAGACTATATTTAAAGAGATCTATGTATAAAATAGTTTATTTTGTGTGTACTTATAGAGAAAACAATGTAATTTATGTAATTGATCAAAACAATGTTCAAATAGTTAACTAGTCATTAAAATTCAGGCATTACATACAACGTCTAACTAAGCTATAGAATTAAGCAATTTAATGTCTGAACGAGTTAATTTCAATGTATATTTTCGCATTTTTTAAAGTCGCAATTGAAGTTTCAAACAATCCTAGTTGACTTAACACATAAATAAATAATTTCTTAGATTTATACAAATGGTGCATCCTGCTAATGACAAGACGCCGTTCATTACATCAAATAATAATAATCGGTTGAAAATATGCGGGAAGTATCCTTATGATTAATTATTATAAAGCTTCTTGCAAATAAGTGCACTAGTTTGTAAAATGATTGAGATTACGTCTCATTTCCATATCTATCCTAAACTATTTGCTGATGAGTTAAAATGGTATTTACCTTGTGCGTATTATTATTATGGCTTAATCCTACTATGTACAAACTTCATGCATTCCTTAGGAAAAACATCATGTACAAGATATGGAATAAGGACTGACGAGAGGAAGAAAGGAAAGGAATGCGAAGAGTTAGGAAAACGACACGCAACTCCAGGTCTCCCACAAAAAAGCTGTAAAGAATTTTATCTTCTGTATCAAATACAAATAGCGAAAACCCCAAAGGAAACGGAATAATTGAAAAAAAAACGATTTTTGTGACCTTTGACCTTTATATTTAGGTTTTGAGACATATTTGAGGATGTCAAAATAAATGTTTAAACATGCATAAACGTATTGAATAGCTCTCATTCCAAGATGAAACTACTAAAATTACTGGACTACATCTTCTTTAGATGGAACTATTAAAAACTTAATATATTTTGAAGAAATTTATTTATTTATTTATTTATTTATTTAGAATTTCCAACAAAGGATACAGATTACATTTGTTACATCTAATTATTTAAGTACATGGTCTTCTGCACCTTTAATCATAGGAAATTACAGCGTTCAAAATATTTATTACAATTATTACAATTCGTCAATTTATTAAAAAATATTAGTTAAAAAAAATTAAAGAAACTTAATAACATTGATTATATACCACGAAAAGTACAATAAATTACAAATTTAAAATTACAATTATATTCGTCAAATTATTAAAAATATTATATAATCAAAATTTAATGAGCACTTAATTATACATACATAATAAATAATTATTAAAAAAAAAAAATTTACTCAATTATATTTATATTAAAATTTATCATTACAAAAAAAAAATACAGTTCGGTTACATTTAATAAAGGAAAAATAGAAACTTTTGTCATTGGCTAAATTGCAGGATTAACGATTTAAAACGTAAATATTGAACAATAAATCTTTTAAAACATACTTTGTCATTGTGATATTCCTCGAAAGCCGCCAGCGGCATAAGTTATAATTTTTCGCCCACTCAAGTTATGTAACTATCTGTATAAGATTTAGATTACAATAGAATCTCAATGAGTTATATAATTATATGAAATAGATCTTTATTGATTGCGTTTTTGCCACAGATAAGTTTGTTTTGTGGGTGTAATCTAATTGCTCTAGATTCCATCGATAAAAATTCAAAATAGTTCTGTTTTTTTTATTTTATTTCATTTGAGATAACGATTTCTTTATTTATTCGAAACATTATATTTTACACGATAATAATGAATGGCCAGTAGCTTTAAAAATAAATTTTGTGTATATGAATATGAATAAAATACAACCATTTTAGTAGCTCTATATAATGTACCTATTAGCTTTTTCAAAGAAAAACCCGCATAGTTCCCGTTCCCTTGGGATTTCCGAGATAAACCCTATTCTATGTGTTAATCCAAGTTAGCAAATATATGTGTGCCAAATTTCATTGTAATCTGTTCAGTAGTATTTGCGTGAAAGAATAACAAACACACACACACGCACACACATCCTAACAAACTTTCGCATTTATAATATTAGTAGGATAGGTTGTGAAAATCCTCAATATTATCTATAATTCTTTATCAGTTACTTTTCAATTGCATTATATTCTTATATCAGTTACTTTGCAAAGAAATGTTAAACAAGCTAAGAATTTTGTATTTTTTTTATAATTGAGAGCATAATCAAACTTTTCTCGGTCTGAATTTAGAGCTTTCAAGTTTCAAATTTACACAAAGTCACGCTAAACAGTCTAGAATCTATCTTATTAATATTATAATTACATTAATTCAAATCTATCGAAACTTT
>CAJQZN010022416.1:0-17100 GCA_907164685.1 Colias eurytheme
ACTCTAACAATAATTAATTATCATGCAACAATCGTACATAATAAAATCATTGATTAATATAAATGATAACAAAGAAAATCTGATAAGTAACCACGACCGCTGCTCTTAACGATTGAAAACAAAACAATGGAGCCTGCTAAATCGGTCCATTGTTTATTTTAACTGGACCATTATTTCTCTTTGTCAGAGGATGTGTGTGTATTATCCCTGTCTCCCATATATTTTCCACGTGTTTCCGCGAGGAAAGCCAACTCTCTTGAACTACGCAGCAGACTGTGCGAGCGAGATGGGTATTTGTTGTTGTTGTCGTCTCACTCGCGTACCATGCTTCTTTGTTTTGGCGATGATATAAATGCAAGCTGCCTACGCCGCGCTCATATTTACCAGTGCTGCCGTTCAGCCAGGCGCTACGCGTTTCGGAACGGCGTCTAATACGTTTTATTGTTACCTTGGACCCCTGTGGAGAACTGTTGTTGTGGCAACACAGTGACCTTTCGAACTGAGGAGTGCAGTGGTGATAAACAAGTGCAGTGATGAGGCCTCCATCGGAATACAATGATACTCGGATGCCCGCTGAGGCGGAGGAAGGCGATCCTAGAGCACCTGCGATGATGATTTGCGCGAGACTTGCGGGACGCGCCATCATCAGAGTTGTCGGTCGATGTGAAGATGCACAGGAAAACAGCCAATTAGGTCTGTACCTGTAAAGTACATTAAAATCATTCATACAAAACTCACAAATAAATAAAAAATAAAAACTGTGAACTTAGCGAAAGTGACTACTTATGTAGAGCGAGAGTATCTTTTTTTAACATACTTACTTCTATTCTATACATACTTGTATTATCCGCAAATAATACGATACATACCTATATAATACAAATGATTACAATAAATACTTTAATAGAGACCTTCCTAGACATTTGTATAACGGAAGATAAATGCGTCACGGACGAAAGGTAAACAACGTTCCCATAATGCCTCTCAAACTACTCATTCATTGCAACTTTTCCTTTTAGAATCGGCAAATAAATTCATTGTAAATTGTAATCATTCAATGAAAATGTAGAGTAATAAGGGTAGAGCAAGTTCTAAGCTCTACCTTAAAATATTTATTTGTTTTGTTGTTTTTTTTTAACTAAACTATTATAACTAGATACTTAATTTATTTTGATCCCATTCAATAGCCTAGATATGCTAAAATTTTGTGTAACAATCGTGTCTATCTTATCTAATATTAATTTACGTCGTTGCGGTCTGTAACTTTTGCAATGTCTTGATATGAGAAACTAGCACACAAGCGCTCATTAATTAATTACTTTAGTGGAAAAGAGGTTGAATAATTAATTTAATTTTCCACTGGTCATTTGTGACTTGTGGGTTAATATTAAGCGACCTTGACCTGCAGAGTTGATGAGGAAGTCATTAACCTAAGCCGAATATTAATCTTATACTGAACTTACGTAGGTCGTAGATTTTATTTGTTTTTGTTTGCTAATATAGGTCTCTCGGAATATCTCGGAGGTCTAGTATAGGTGTTCAAATAAAGGTGGAGAGTTCCCATTCGTAGCCTGCAGGGATGAATCAGAAAACGTATTAGTTTTTCTTTGCATTTAGGTACAATGGGGACAGCACTGGTTTTTCGAATAAAAAAAAACACTTAACAAACATGTATTTTATCCGATTGTAGCTTGGCCTCGTTTTTATTACAATGTGATTGCAGTATATAGAATAAGTAGAACATACATACAAACCATAAGTACATACAGGAAATAGAAGTATAAAGGTTATATTTTATTGAAGAGACGGTGACTTCCTTGATTTATAACAGCCTTAAATTTGAACGCACTTTGTCAAAATACATAAATAGTAATTTTAACATGTGTGTACGTGAAACTTGTCTTGTCTTATAGTATAAATTAAATATAATATTATGTACCTATTGTGGTAATAAATTATCCACTCACACTGGGCATTAAATTTAAAATAATACCTACCCACCTGCGTAATATATAATGTAGAATGTAGATCGTACCTAGACCTAGGTAGTGATATCTTTATATTTATAAAAATTGAATTAGTTAAAGCGATTTCTAAAATGAGCAGGTTCCACAGTTGATCATGTTATGACATTTTTATTACAATGATACCAAAATTAAATATATATCACAAGGATTTAGAAACGAATGAATCAGCCTTAGCGATCGCATGTGTTAAGTTATATAACTATTTCCTGTAATTTACTCAAAGTTATTTAGCCTGATTTAAACAATCGGCAGCCGCGAATGTTGCCTGCTCAGCTTACTCAACTTCCAATAGCCGAGATTTAGAATAATATTGGTTTTATTGTACTAAAATAATTTTAATGCATTTTGGGAAATAACTACAAATAAACTGAAATAACTACAAATAAAATGAAATCAGTTTTAATAAACTGAAATAACTACAAATAAAATGAAATCAGTTTTAATGAACCATATTAACTGGCGCCTCTTTTAACGGACAGATATTAAACTACCGCACATTACGTCTTAATGACTCCAAGTTACAATAAAAATACAACTAGCGATCACGTAACCACTTTCTAAAAAGATATTCGATCAATTCTTTTTCCTGAACATAATTCATATTAATATTTGATCTGAATATTGTATAATTTAATGAACAATGAGAACTGAATCAAAACATCGATTCAATTAAAATGAGATGCATGGAGGTATATAATAATCATAACATTAATTAATACATATATCAAGATTTCACTCTTATTGTATTCTCTATTCACTATTGCATTCATCTTTTGCAATCAAATATCCACTAAGATATGGCTCGTAAAAATTGTGTAACAGTAACAGCTAAGACCATTGTAATTTGTAACTAACTATCGCATTACGTTATTTTTACTCATTCTTTCATCATTTCTACCCAAATGTTATTGGTCTAAAAAATAAGACAGTGTTCTAGTTTCCTATTGGTTCGAAATTAAAATTAATTAATTAACTATCGGCTCTATTAATATAAAGGAGCCATTCAAAAACTCTTAGTCTTGTAACAAAAAAATGTTTATATCCATCCATTGTAGTATAGCAATAGTATAGTATTATATTATTGTCTATGCAGTAAGTATGCACCCGGTGCTGCAACATTGTTATTTACATTGGTTACCACATAAATAAGTACAATATGAATGACTAGTTCCCGTCCGATTAGGGCCCTTCTGGCCTCCTCCACTCAAGCGACAGCCCAAGCCGAGGTTCGAGATCCCCGTCAAGGGGGGACGCCCTTGTGCATGTCGCTACCAGGGTGAACCTTCAGTTCACCCCCGCGTCCGCGTTAAAATGTAGAAGCCCTTCTGGCTAACATTGAGGGACACCACACAAAAAAAAAAAAAAAAAAATGACTAGTTACATACGTAATAACATGCGGAAGCTGTGATGACAATGTTGTGATAAGGTTGTGATATATCTACCCTACCCTAAGACCCTACCTAACTAACTAGCAAACCTCCGGGATTTCGGGGACACAAAAACGGTTTAATTGGGATTCGATTGTTGAATATGAGAAAATTATTGAACCAAGGCTGCAAAGCTTGGCCCTGGTATATTCTGAATTCTGATATATCTGATATCATCCCTACATAGTATAAAACAAAGTCGCTTTCTGCTATCTGTCCGTCCCGAAACGTCTGCCCCACGTCTACCCAGTTTGCGCTGTAAACAAATAGTACAGTATCTGCGGATATTTATTTATTTAAACTTTATTGTGCTGCCAAAATACAAAAAATACAAACAAAGCTAAAGATAATTAAACCTTCCCCTTGAATCACTCCATCTCTTCTAAATCTATTAAAATTAATAAACTGCAGCAAAATCTGTTGCTTAGTTTTTAAGATTTAATCATAGCTAGGTACCTACTTCATATTGTTATAAACAAATCTTTGAATTCAATGAACCAAAAATAGAATTCTATAATTAATAAAGAACATACTATACATACATAAAAAAATTGTTTTTTTGATTTAAGACATTAATTTTCCAACAACTATAGAATAAAACAAGACAGAGACAGACAAAGCAAAAATTCTAATCATTCAAATGTTCTATTGTGTATATTAATTATTATTATAACTTGCTCTGTGGTCACTGTGTCATGCAATGATCACGCCTGTTCTGTCATCTGTGATCACGTCATAATATGTCAATTGTCAAATTTAAAAACAAAACTCAAAAGTACTCAAAACATTTCTAAGTATTTTCTATTTTTGCACTATTTATGCATGTATTAAATTTAATTTGAAATAGTATTTTAAAATAATACACGAATATACGTTTTCCAAATAAAATATTCCATTTTTGAAATATTTTATGATCATGGAGTTCAAACTTTAAAAGCAAATAGCCTTGGAGAAACTACACCACGTAAAATTGGAACAATGTATTAATAGAACATTGGACTATACGCGTTATAAGAACATTGGGTATAGTCCACGTTGAAATCCCGTTGTGAAACGGCGCTATCATAATACATTCTAATTGTGCTAAAACGGAGATTCCGAATAATGGCTTCAGCAGTAACTAGGGTAATTCTTAGGTGTGAAGAAGCCCAAGAAACACAAAATTTAGGTAATAAACTAATTACTTATTATACCGGACTTGATTTTACGTTTCGAACGCCACTACTACTGAATACTGACCCTACATCTTACCTTCATCACTTTCCACTATAATATTAAACACTATGATAGACCTTACAATGTGACCATGTAATATTTTGTGTTAATTTGTACCTATTTTTATTTCAGATTTATCAGAATGTCAACTAATGCAAGTCCCTGATGCAGTATATCATTTAATGCGACACACAGAATTGAAGAGCTGTGATCTCAGTGGAAATGTAATTACAAAAATACCACCAAAGTTTACTGTTAAATTTAGCCTTATTACAGGTATGCTTCTTGCAATATCTCGTGTGTGTTTTTTCTTATATAAGTAATATTCTTGTTCTAAAAATCTTTTTTAAGTTTTAAATGTGATATCAATTCATTAATTTAATTTGGCATAATTTTGAATATTGTCTTTTGTTTTATTTTATGCTAGTATTGCATATTTAGAAAGGACATCGGCCACTGCCCATACATACCAAGACCTGACTATGAAATGTCGCGACCATGATTAATATAGGGCTTAAATGGTTCGCCTAACCACCCTTAGCAATCCCACATTGCAAATATATTATTTGAAAGTGGTGGAGCTTAGAATTTTTACATAATTTGCCATTTTTAAGGTTATGGCTACGTATATAATGAATATGGTTTAGAGTTATACCTACAGCCATAACTAAATTCTAAGGGTGGACGACGTAGCCTATGTTATTTATTTGATTGATATATAAGCCAATACAACACAAATAATAAACAAAATCATGTTTTTCAGCTATGTCATGTCATGTGTCATCTAACCTTTGTGACTTGTGTCTATTATGCCGCGGCCGGTAAAAAATACGTTCCGTTTTACATATTTTAGGTATATTATTAAATGTATTTATGGCAAAAAATATTTTTTAAATCTATAAATTATATCTTTCTTACTGTTTTTGCTATTAAATATGATAGGTGAAATAAAACAAAGAAATATATATTATTATTCTAGTATTTTTTTAAACGTAATCGCTAATTAACTCCCGCTGCGCTGTGAAAACGAAACGCATGACACAGGTAAAAATGAAAGACGTTTGGATGCGTTCAAACAATGTTATGAATTTGAGTTTATTTATTAATAATAATACATAACATTTTCCCGGCCCGAAAAAAATAAGTTAGACCCCGTTAGTAAAAGCACGCATAAATTACTATTTTTTGATACACCGATGATTAATGTTCGCATTCAGGTCATATGTGGCCATCCTCCTTTAAAACTAATGGTTATTTATATATTCCATTATATTACTAGGATTTGCTAGATTAAAACTTAGTTAAATCTAATAACCTAAATTTGGTAGATATCATTGATTCATCAACCTCCAGTTGATTTTATATTTATAACCATTAATATTTATTTCAGATTTGAACCTATCAAATAACCAAATGGCAAAGTTACCTGATGAGCTGTGTACTCTGGCCTGCCTGGAGCGGCTGGACATCTCGCTCAACTCCTTTGTAGCCCTACCTCACATTGCCCTTCAGTGTCCTAGTCTGCACACTCTGCTTGCACATCACAACCAAATTATTGGTACTTGACTTATTTTTATATAGTGCATAAAGTATGTGTCAAAAGTCTTTGAATTTAATAAATTAGATTTGGTGTAGTTTACTGAACTTTGAAAACACTGAAAAATTATTATTTTATTTTAATATTTATAATTTTTAAGTTGTATATTTTTAACTGCTTCATTAAATATATGTTTTCTATTTACAGAAGTGGATGTCGATAGATTAGCGAGATCTCGCGCCCTCGAATATGTAGACCTTAGTGACAATCCTATTCCACCACGCACACATGATGAATTGAAGCAAATCACACATCCCAGGATATCTATATCCGAGAGACAGAAGGAAGACTGGGAAGAAGATCTCTTAATATAGAAGGAAATACTCCTTGTCTCTGAGTACTAGATAATAAGGGATCAGTGTATTTTATGTCCAGTAACGGACTGGTCCTCATTTCAACTGTGATTTTACTGTATTTTAAAATATGGTAATTCTAGTTACATAGACTTAATTTAAGCATAGATTGCCAATGTGTTTCGCAATATATTATATAGGTGCTCAAATTGTTTATGTACTTAATTTTTTATGTAACAATTTTTTCAAACAAAATGATTACCATGTGAAGTATTAAGAATAAGTTTCTGACTTTCTGATGCTCAAATGTAAATAAGCTGTAAGCTGAAGGTTTTATAGAAATAAAGTTTTAAAAACCGTAAGATTGTAAATTAAACATATTTGAGTATTCAGATGTAAATTATTATTTTAGTATCATACTTGATGATCAAATTATTTAAACTAATAGTTTTAAACTATTTTTGATACATTTCATTTCTTTTTGGCCTGATTTTTTAAATCACATGTTACTTTTTGCTTAATTTTGTGAATAGCTATAGTTAATGATAATGCATAAATTGATATTTTAATAATAAGAAATTGTGCTGTTGTAACTACTGGTGTATTGTAGTACTCATTTAAGAGATAGTGAAGCCAAATTATCAATCTTATTGCTATAAAAAAAAATTGACTTAAACTTTTATTCAGACAGAGCTTTTGAGATTTTAGTGTTTAATTAATATGTATATAGGCGTAAATAAAAGCTAGTCCTTAACACAATTATATGTAAGAAAAATATTTTTATAACGTTTTTATAATGTGTTGTGGTATTGTTGTAATCAGTGCGTTTTAAATTTACAAAGAGTACTTTCATAAAATGTGGATGCAAATTTATAAGATAAAGTTTTAGGCAACTATAAGGGAGATATCTAATATATATCAAAGTAGAAAATAATGGAGCCCTCTCCTAGGCGTGTTAATTTTCTACTGTGTTCTATAGACTATAATATCTGAGTAGGTATTATTAACCAAAATATATTAAAGAGTTTGAAATAAGATACTTATACAAAAGATCACTAATAAAATATTCCTTTAATAAATCGCAAGTATATAAAAACAGTGAATTTGGAAATGGATGATTATTCTCTATACAAATTATACTTATTTTTGGTTTCAATAAAAATACTTTTATTTTTAATGATGATGTTTATCAAATACATGAATGTATTAAATATTATTTAATAAATGCATTTCAAAGTAACGATTTTGTTTTATTTTAGCGTGACCTCAAATACGACTTGAATCAACTTCGACTATGTCCTCATTAGGTTCTATTCTACACTAATAATAATTGGTACTAGTAGGTACAAGGGATTTAAATAGGAGAATTTAATTAGGTTTTTATTTTTTTTATCGGTTAGTGCAGGGGTTCCCAAACTCAAAACTGTGCGCCGTAGAAAGTTAAGAGGGGCGGCTGCTGCTTTTTTGCTGTTGGTATAGTTACTGCCTTTTCGAAAATTGAGTTGGCAACACTGAACATTATCGTCCAATAGTACTGCTGGCATATCGGTGTCGGCTCCGATATCCGATATCGGACCGGACAATGTGATAGACAGGTACATATTTCATACATTTTACTTACCTCTGATATCGGATATCGGCCATCGGTGTCCGATATCCGATATTGGATCGGATAATGTGAAAACGCTCTTACAATAAAAAAGGTTGAATACACAGGTTGAATACCTACTATAGTTAAAACTCATATTAGTACAATGTCATTTTTTAATTGGCCAAATTTAGCATTAAAAAAATGCTTTTGACATAAATACCTATTACTGTTAAAGGTAACAAAACTTCAGATCAAATCAAAATCAATCATATTTTTATCCTAATATATTTTTATAAACTTAAATTCGCTTATAAAATGGCTGGAGGAGTAGAAGACGACCCTAAATTAAAAGGCTTAAGCAGATATTTTAACAGTGAAACAAATAGAGGGAGAGCTAATGTTAGTATGATACAGTTTTAATCATTCGTATTTATAATGTTTTTATTGTAAATGAGAAGTTCATCTGGGAAGATATTTTTTTTAATATTGTATAATTGTGGTATAATTATTGTATTACAAAATATTTTGGAGATATAAGAAATTAACAATTAATAAATACATTCTCTAATCTAGGTTACCAAAGCAACGTATGGATTATTGGCATTATACTATGTATAC
The DNA here is from genome assembly GCA_907164685.1 of Colias eurytheme. Taxonomy (NCBI): domain Eukaryota; kingdom Metazoa; phylum Arthropoda; class Insecta; order Lepidoptera; family Pieridae; genus Colias; species Colias eurytheme. Next base: position 8,769 of record CAJQZN010022416.1, read on the forward strand.
TACAAATTATTTAAATCTTCACCGAAGAAAACACCCACGAAATAGATCATCTCCAATATTAAAAGAACATACAATTTTATTCAATTAAAGTAAGTAGAATAAGTTTTATGAAAATATTAAAAATTTGTTATCCACTTATTTTTACGTTCATTTTGTAATGGTAAATCTTAAACAATGCAAAATTGCATAGGTACATGAAATTTTTATAGTTTCAACGAGTAAATTCTTAGTAAAGATGAGGTTTTCTATTGTATTTTGATTGTATTGAATGCGTCTGTAGAAACTAATCGATAATGTCATTGTCAAATGTCAATGTCAATTGTGGCGTTTGCACGAACTTATTATACCTGTCATTCTCTTGCACCAGCCGCACTACTTTGCGTTTTCAGGTTGTTATTACATAAGATTTTACAGGTATGATTTATATTTATTATGAGTGTTATAATACGCCTGGAAACTTTAAGATCTTCAGTAAATAAGTTTTCCCTAACCTAATTGCAGTGACGATGCTTTAAAAGTTATTTGTTCACGTTACAGAATGGCCGGAGAACCAGTTGATGAATCCCAATTTAAGGGACTTTCAAAATACTTTAACAGCTACACAAATACAGGCAGAGCCAACGTATGTATCACAGAATTATCAATTTAATACTTTGGATACAAAATTTATCATAATTTGATTGCTTTGTAATAGGGCAAGTCCAGAGTTTATAATTCCAAAGTTTTCCACTCCTCCTTCATAAAGTACATATGAAAAAGATAGATCAGCCTCTTAAGAACACTAACAAAAAAAAAAATTGCAACTTTAATTAATGTACTGATTTTGGTATTCATTAAGTATATATTTTTTTATTTTACAGACAGCAAAAGCCACCTATGCATTCTTTGGAGTTGTGATATTATACTTTGCATTGAAGCCAAAGAAGGCTGCACCCGCAAAGTAAATAGTGAGGAACATTCATGAAAATTGTTAATTTAAGTGATAATATGGTTTCTTTTGATCAGTGTATGATAGTGCAAATAAAAGTCATGTAAAACTCAGAAATATCTATTATTGTTAATTTTCTAAACACTTTTCCTAAAATTCCCATAAAAACTACATTGATTGGAGTCTGCTTTAGCCTATTCTAAGTATGTCACAATATAAAATAATAAGATAAATACTTTTTCTTATAAGAAAAGTTGTATTGTTTCACCACATAATCCCAATTCGATATCTTGTTAAAACATACATTTATGTTAAAAGATTATGTTTGTAACAAGAATCACATTAGAAGGAATCACAAAACAACACATAGTGGATATGTCTAATACCTACTATTTATTGATTAGGCATATTGTTTGTTTAAAAGAATCTTTGTTATGGTACATTTTCATTTAAATCACAAAGACCTTTTATTTCACAAAAAAGTGGCAAAAAGGTAATAAATACAATACAAAGGTAGGTAGGGTATTTATGTAAAATAAAAGACAAAATAATAAATATTAGTTTATTTTTAAAGTTTACATATAGAAACAGCGCTGGACAGAAGCACAATCGAAAAATTACAGATCTTGTAAAGTGTACACAAATAACATTCTTTGGTGATAATCATATCCAGATACAAGAATAATTAGTGAAAATGAGTTTTGTTATACATATTTGTGGTGCTGATTTTCTTAAAAATACCATTTCTCATATTCCCATTTCGTTTTTATACACAAACAATATCAAACTTTATTAGATAAAAAATATCATAATGTGTCTAAAACACAATTACCTAGTAAGGTTTTAAGCAACATTGAAACTATTTTTGTACGTTGTAATATTGAGAATTGGGTCTACAAAATAACACCAGGTTGGTCTAACTGAATAATATCATAGCCAAAGTAAACTCTAATAGTATATTTTGTGCTGTCTATCACTAAGAATAAGACTAATCGAAGCACTAGCACCAGAACTATGAAGCAATATAGTATGAGTATGGTATATTGTTAGTTTAATAATTCGTATTTCTATGACAATGTTATGGGTTATAGTACTACATAATTCGATTCTATAAAATCCACAAACATTGATCATTGCACGCAATACGCGTAGGTTTAGATCTACTGATTATAAATACTAGTGGTAATTATGAGATTATTAGAAAGAATAGCTACCAACTAATAACCTCAAGAAACAGCACAGATAACAAAAGAAATACATATTTGATTTACGAACTTTTATGGAACATAAAAGGCAGGTAGGTATATTGAATGAACTGTTTCTATACTAAAGATACCGTAATGACTCGCCACCAATAATGACTAGCATACACCGTTTGTTCTTTATCAAAAGTCTATCAAAATCAGCAGTTCCACATTCCAAGTTATAACATCACAGCTGAGTCACTTTGGACCGGATTTAATACTGTATTTAATGTATGCAGAATTGAGATTCAGTCACAACTCACAATTATTATAGTTGAATAAGAAATCTGGTAGTTTAGGTACACTAGTGTATAGATGTATAGAGATAGTGGATTTAATCTATTAACGAAAAAGGAAATGCACAAAATAAATAGTTCACATTATGAAATGATAAGTGAGTTTTAAAGACTTGAGGAAGAGGAGCAATATGTATAAAAAATAACTCCCTTTCTTAATTGATCATTTTAATTTTATCATTTAATTTTAAATTCCAACAATAAGGGGGGATTGTGCTATATTCAAGCAAAGAGTGAACCGGTACCTTCTAGGGAAGCGCGCTCCATCTTAGAGCGTATACGCACTATGCGGGTAGCCGTCCGGCTGACCGCAAGCACAATTATGTACGTAATATTCATTTCTATGCGCACTGTGCGGTCTGCGGTAGCCGCATCGCAGTGCGCATAGAAATGAATATTACGTACTTAATTGTGCTTGCGGTCAGCCGGACGGCTACCCGCAATGCGGCTACCCGCATAGTGCGTATACGCTCTTAGGCCACACTTCCCTATCATACAATAAAAAAAAATCGAGTCTCATTAACTCAAATATTTAAAGACGTATAAAGCACAGATTATAAATGTACTTATGTATTAAATCCGGTCCATACTTACTTCATACACAATAAGCTCTCTTATCACTCCACACCCGTCACAATTCTAAAGATCTTCCTAAATATAAAAGAATTGATAACCTATTTTTTTATTTATTTTTTATTTAACATTGTTCAAATTTTGTTCACAATAAGCACATATAATATTAATATATGTGCACATTCATTGCAAAGCATACATATGCGTTTGGTTGGAATGCAGTATAAAAAGGAAGCTAAAACTTACAACTACATCAAACTCCTACATATAGTTATTCTAATTTCTGTATCATAACGGTGTCCCGAATTATTTACCTTCAAGTAAAAAATAAAAAGTAGGTATATAAACAATATTAAATCTCATAGAATGATATTATAGAAAAAGTTTCGATTTAGCTGCAGGTTAAAATATAATATCAGCCAATTGATAAACTCTTATTGATTATACAATTCATATACACAATATAAAAGACAATAACATATTATAAATAATACTGTAGGGATACTAAATAAATTAAATATAACAGAAAAGGAACATTTCCGTACAGACTATTAGACTGCCATAGTGTTTTTAAAATGGACATCAAATAACTAGACCCTACCCAGAAATCAAATTTTAGCTAAAATTTGTCAGAATAGTATTGATATAATTGACTTAAAATAACAACTCAAAATCACGATCAAAATAGTCTATAGCAAAACTCTGCCTACACATGCACTTTTTCAATGAGCCTAGTCTTTGAAATGACTAACACGAAACGGGTTAGTGATTTCAAAGACTAATAAATGTAATAAGCGACTCTTTCTAGTTGTTTATAGTACGTCAATGATGGATAAAATTAGTGAATAAAAAGTGTTTCCAGATTTAAAAATCCTGATAAGGATTAAACTTTAAAAAAATCTCCACTACAATCATTTACTATTTTCATACACTTTTTTATATTCTCGAATCTGCACTGGGTTCAATTTCCAAAATTCTATCCATACAAGTTCTAGTTATTTCCCATCCACGTTCCGTCTCACGCATCGTATCCGGGCCCATAAAAGCTAATGGTACAAAAGATGCCTCGTGCCTACAGCCACGTGGGCGTCCTAGTCATGCTGTAGAGCGGTGGAGCCGTGGTTGTTGGGGCCGGTTCTTCTGTGTCCGACTCTTCGGAGGAAACTCTTTCGGCCGCGCTTAGAGCCACGCGCGCGTACTCATCCGTGTCTATGCTTTTGCAGAAGTGGATTGCGTATCTGTGTTGAGAAAAAAATTTTGAGTGAATTCAATTTTTTTATGAGGAAGACTTTAAACTCGCGTCTTTGGCTATAAAGTAGAAATGTTGTGTTTACCCAGGTGAAACTGGGAGAAGTAGCTAGTTATAAAAATATTCTTACTGTAAAATAAATTAATTACCGTAGTTTTTCTCGTAAAACCGCTTTGCAAGAATATCTTGGCATCTTGAGAAGGAAGAAACATGTATAGCTCTCTGGCAGGAAGTGGTCGGGCGGCTGATATTTGTCTAGCACCTATACAATAGAAATCATATTAAAAACATAACGTAGTGTCCTGAAGGATTAATAAAAAATCCTTTGTTTTAACTAAGATAATCATTGACAGCTCATCCTTTGTCATTTCCAAAAGCTCTTCTATCAGAACCAAATAAAAAGAAAAGCAAAATAACGTTACATGCTCTACACTAGTGACAGTCCCAGCATAAGTTAGGACTGGCCATATCCGTGGCGTGGTGGCCGTGATGCAGCCGATTTCGGTATCCGGTATACATTTTGTCGGTATCGGTATCGGTATCGGTACCGGTATCGATATAAATACCTGCAGCACAAAGTCCCTCTGGCGCGGGTCCTGCGGCGCGCGCGGCAGGCGCGTGCGGCCCCACACGAAGCGCAAGAACAGCGCGCGCTCGCCGCCCGACAGCTCTTCCATCACTTCCCAGAACCACTGCACGAGTGGAGCGTGCGGTTCCACGCCTGCCGTGCAAACGAAATAGTGAGACACATTTATTGGTCGTGTAAACGAAATGAAAAAAAAAATTGAGAAAAAATATAAAAAAAACCATTGCATTATACATTACAACCAAATTAAAGTAATGAAGACAAATTCGAGTAATGTTGTTACTTCTTGAAATTTTACGATTTTTCTACAAAAAACAAGAAATACAAAAAATATTGTAATTTAAATCTTGAAATTAATTTAATGGATTATTTTACTTCATATTACCTTTGTACGTAGCTGAAGCTCTCAACGTCTGCACGGGTATATCAGGCGAGCCGCACACTAACGTCTCCAACTCGCTGGCAGTGAACAATGCTAGCAACGGTGCGGGCACCACGCGCGATATCCCGTCGCGTACTGCGCGTACTTGCTCGTCGAATTCGTGCAGTCTGTAGGTATAGTTAAAACACACAATAGTAAGTTGAGTACTATACAACAGAAGTACCATAATATAAAAAGGAGCGTGTATGCCTAGCACATGTGTCAGAAGTGAAACTTCTTAGGAAAGATTCAAAGCTACTAAAATCGTCGCCTTACTCCATGACGTGACGGCATTGGCATGACGCGACCTTGATATTTTACTCTCAACGCGATAAAGAAGTTTCACTTCAAAAATATTGTTATGGGAAAAGTATTATAGATGTTCGTAGGTACCTATAATGAAGTGCCAATTGCACGTATTCATCCTTATTATCCGGTGTGACTCTCTTGTGTCGCGTAGACAGTGGTACTTCATGACCCGCTGATGATGGTATGGAAAATGGCAGCTCGAGATTTTGAAGCTCCTAAAGGAAATGAAAACTAAATTAGATCACCAATCAAAAACATCATTTGATATTTTTAAACATGTGTAGAAAAGGAAAATGCCCAACTGCTAGAAAGGTTTGTAAAATAAAAATATTTTTGGACAATTAAAAAGTATAAACATACCAAAATATTCTCCTCTATAGCCATCTCACTTTAATTTACACGACCCAATTATTCGACCCACACCTACGTTATCGCCCCTACCTCAAGGCACAAAACATACCTTATTAGCGGGCGTCATGTCCCGTATGCACAGCAGCGCGGGCAGGAAGTCCTTGTCCACCTCCGCGAGGTCCTGCGGCCGCAGCGGCTGGCCCGCCAGCTGCCGCCACACGCCCTCCGCCAGCGAGAGAGATAGCGGCGAGCCCGTGCGGATCGCAATGCCCATTAGTACACCTGCATGCAGGATAATTACGTTAGTAATACGTTAACACTTGGGAAAAGGAGTATTTTAACCAAAAAACATTTGAGAACTGATTTTTCGAAAACCGACAAAATAAGGCAAATGATCACCGAAAAAAAGCAATTTATCTTCAAGTAGAACATGCATAATTTCCAAACAATTGAAGAATTTTCATTTATATAAATACAATTGTGTGTCTCACATTTAGCCAATAAATGTAGATTAATATTTGAGCCATTCAACATATTTATTTTAAATCACCACCCACCTAAGAATCTGAAACAATTGAGGTGCAGTGGTGTATTAGCCGTGGGGTTGAGCAAGAAGGCATCACGTGAGGCACCCGCGTCTCCACGCCCATTAGGCGTTGCCATTAGCAACGGTAACGACCCATTCTGTAGCTCCTCACACATTTCTGCTATGCTCTCACTGTATCCGCCGCCACAGTCGTCCACGCTCTCACCTTAATGATATTAAGAAGTTTAAATCGTATGAAATTTATTACACTATCATGTAGTTCGTATTATACTTGTAATTTTAGAAAATTCATTCAGACAATATCTGCATAAAGTTATACTTTTCGGTTCATAGATAGTTACAAAATTAGAAATCTCAATAAGCTTATGATTTAAAGGAAAATAAATTGCAGTACGAATAAATTGTAGATTTTGTTATTCATTCACAAATGAATAAATTAAGCGGTGTGCGCGGCGTGCGGCCAACCGGGATAGTTCCACTACGGGATAAAAACCCTCCTACTCACCAACAAACTTGACCTTCCACACTCTGTGCGGTAGCGCCAGCGCGTCCTGTGTAAGCGCAGGCAGCCGGGCCACCATCTGCCCGAACACGGATCGCATTCCCGCGGCACCAGCTAACCCAGTACCGCCGCGACGGGCGCGGCGAGCGGCCACACGGGACAACTCTACTACGGGACCGTGTTGACGCTCGCGTACCATTGTTGTCATTATAGCCTGTGATTATAATTAAGAATTGACTTGTTACTTATCATTTTTCATGACTGTAATGATTTTCCCCGTCGATTAATTCAACGAAAATGTGTTTTTTGATATATTTTATTTAAAGTACTAGGATTCACTTTATTATACGTGCAAGCAAAAATGATTGAAATATTACAAAAGTAACATTTATGACTTTTTTTACTATACTACTAGAATATTGATGCTTACCTTTCGGAACGCAGCTTCTTTGACACTATAGAACAGTAATGTCCTTAATTGATCGAGTGGTCCTTCCAAGATCAGGAACGGTAAGTTCGGGCACACAAGTTCAGAAAATTGATGTAGGAGCACCTGTAAAAATTAAAGGCTTATATTACATGCCATTTTTACAATAATCGGAGTGTAATATATTTTTCGTGTTTGGTTGTTGTTGATAAAATGATATCGTTGAACATTTATTCAAATGCAGACGGTAAAAGATTGTAAAAGTTCTTTGACACTTCTTTCTTTCCATTTATCTATTTATTTAATCTATAACTTTTCACACACTCACCAATCTATAACACATATGAAGCGGCGCCATATCCCTCAGCAAGTGACATTCAAGCGGCGGTGGAGGTGGCGGTCGCGGAGCACGTGGCGCTTCGACACATAACGCTACTGTGTGCGCACTACCGCATGCTACTTTTGTTACGCGTTTACCCTAAAAGAAAAGAGAATGAATGTAGAACAAAAGCTACATACATAAATAGCAGTTTAATGGTAATATCTAGTTCGAAGGACCATAAACATAATGCTGCAAGTTGTATTAAATATTTATTTATCAAAAGTAATTGGAACAAAAATAAATATATTTTTGTTGTTGTATTAAATAAATGTTGTGCATTTTAAAGATAAAAAAATCACTTTGTTATAATTTAAACCAGATTTACCTGTAAAGCAACAAGCAGTCTAGGTCTTTGAGCGGCGAGCGTAGTTCCATCTCCAAGTTGACCTTCGTCATTGTCACCCCAAGTGTACACCTCGCCTGTATCGGTACACGCCACGCAATGCAAACTTCCTAAAATTTTATAAAATCAATACAAAAATTTGCTCTTACGCTTTTTAGTTTATAATTTTTTTTT
>CAJQZN010022419.1:0-27977 GCA_907164685.1 Colias eurytheme
TTGTTCGGCATTTTTAAACTGCGTGCTAGTTTTAAATAACTCCAATTCAACATCTTCAAGTTCGACTGACCTAGTATCACTATCACTATCGATTTCAACACTCGCTAACGAGAACGTATTCACTATTTTCGGGGTTGTATCAAATTTGGGTCTTTTCACTGCACTCGCATCACTATCAGGCAACGTATTTGGTATTTGCGCAAAATTGTCCTGTTCTGTATTTGCTATTTCTTCATCATAGCTCGTCAATATAGACGCCATTTCTAGCGCCTTGCTCATTAGAACCTTCAATCTGTTCACGTCAATCTTCGCCGCGTCAACCACAATGTTCTCTAGCAATATTTTGAATTTCAAGTACTGGTCGTTGCCGTCCATTATTACTTTTGTAGCATTGTATCCTTCGACTGGGTTGAGCAGTTTCGATATATAATATTTCTTGAATTTCGCTGGCAATGTGTGTTTCTTTTTCATAAGCTCGTGTGTTTCGAAGAGATCAACGTGTATGCCGTTCCCATACTCTTGGGCGATCATTAAACCGGGACATATTTGCGCCCTACTCCCGTTCACAGATACGCAGCGGTAATATTGTTTATTGTCGTGTTCCTCCGCTTTCGTATATTGCACCAACGTTTGTGCCTCTATGTATTCTTTCCATGATCGAAAATCTGCGAATAGAACAAATTTTAAAGTTATTTTTTGGCAGTTTGTTATACTAAACTTAAGTGATTAGAGAAAAAAATCTTGATTCTCATATAAGTAATCGATTTTTTAAAAAATTTAAAAAAAAACGCGTGTGTGCCGAGAACACATGTCAGAAGTGAAACTTCTTTGGCAGTTTCAAAGATACCAAAATCACGGTATTGCCGTGACGCGAACTTGAAATTTTACTGTCAACGAATAAAAATGAAACCCGTTTTCCTTGGTCCCGGCATCACCCGTGAACAGGTGGACCGATTTCGATAATTTTTTATAACATTCCTTGAAGTACGAGGATTGTTCTTATGTAGAGAAAATGTAAATATGTACCACGGGCGAAGCCGGGGCGGACCGCTAGTGTTATAAAGAAGTAAAATTTTGTAGGAACGAGATAGATATATATATATTTTTTATAACATTCCTTGAAGCATTTTATTTATTATATTCCTTGAAGTACGAGCATGGTTCTTATGGAGAGAATACGTAAACATGTACCACGAGCGAAGCCGGGGCATACCACTAGCTATTGCTCACAAACTCACCTCTATAGCTGGGAAAGAACATTGTTTCCTTCGCCTGTCCGTGTACTTGCATATGATTCTCAATCTCCATAGTTGTGAAAAACTTTTTGCATATTGCACAGTGATAAGTGCTCGCGTCACAAACTAAGTTCCCCTGAATACATTGGTGGAATAATAACGATTTCACGGTTTTATTGCAAATAACGCACTGTTGTACAATGACTTTCTCGATGCTTTCTGGATTTCTGTAATATAAAACGCATAAAAAACAATATTCATGTCACTAGTTTGATATTTAAATAAATAAATAAATATTGTAGGACATTATTACACAAATCGACCTAGTCCCACAGTAAGCTCAATTAAGGCTTGTGTTGTGGGTACTAGGCGACGATAAATATAATATTTAATAAATACATATATAGATAACACCCAGACCCAAGAACACAAATAATTCATCACACAAATATTTGCCCTGACCGGGCAACTGCGTCGTCGTCAATTTAGTTATATAGCATTTAAATCCCTACTAATATTATAAATGCGAAAGTAACTCTATTTGTCTGTCTGTTTGTTACGCTTTCCCGCTTCAACCGATTTTGATGAAAGTTTGGCACAGACAATCTTAAGACACTGAGAAAGAACATAGGCTACCTTATATCAAAACACCACGCGGGCGAAGCCGCGGGCGGAAGCTAGTTTTTAATATAGTACATAAATCTCGTGTCACAATGTTTGTCCTCAATGGACTCCTAAACCACTTAACCGATTATAATAAAATTCGCACACCATGTGCAGTTCGATCCAACTTGAGAGGTAGGATAGGTTTTATCCCGGAAATCCCACGGGAAAGGGAACTATGCGGGGTTTTCTCTGAAAACGCGGGCGAAGCCGCGGGCGGAAAGCTAGTATAGTATATAAATCTCGTGTCACAATGTTTGTCCTCAATGGACTCCTAAACCACTTAACCGATTATAATAAAATTCGCAAACCATGTGCAGTTCGATCCAACTTGAGAGATTCATTCCTAGTTTAAACATGTAGGTACCATGGGCGAAGCCGGGGCGGACCCCTAGTAAATAAATGTATGTATTTCACTTTAGATACTTACATTCCACCTACACTGTGGTAAAATTGCAGATGCTCAAGCACATTTATATATTTAGGGTACAATATATTACACATAGGACATTCGTAATACTCGAACAATTCTACTTTTCTCGTTACATTGGCAGTTAAATCTTCTGGCGGGTTGTTCTTCGTTAAAAAATCATTGTGAACTATTTGTCCGTTCAACAAATTCGTCCTGACAGCTATGTTTGGACATATAGATCTGATTGTATGCGAGTCCTGCTCTTTCATGGTTCCTTCTTGGTTACTTTCTGCTTGTTCTTGTTTTATATCACTTATAGTAATGGTTTCGATCTGGAAAGATATTGTTAATCTATATATATAAAACTCAAAGGTGACTGATACAGTGACTATCAACGCACAGCCCAAACCACTGGACGTATCGGGCTGAAATATGGCATGCAGGTAGATGTTAGGACGTAGGCATCCGCTAAGAAAGGATTTCCCGAAATTCTTACGGGAACGGGGAAAAACGGAGACGCACGTACAAAGTCTTGGGCGGAAGCTAGTTTTTATTTTATATTTATGTGATGAATATATAGTGAAGTATATTATAATTTGTATGGGGTAACTTATTCTACTAATATTATAAATGCGAAAATTTGTGGCAATAGATGGATGTTTGTTATTCTTGCACATAAAAACTACTGAACAAATTACAATGAAAATTCGTATGTAGATGAAGGCCCAAAATAGGACATAGTCCATGTTTTATTCTAGAAATCCAACAGGAATGAGAATTATGCGGGTTTTCCTTTGAATATGCAGGCGATAATCTAATTTAAAAAACAATTAAAATATAAAACTCATGATATTTAATATTGGCACCAATAAATAATAATAAATAAATATTTTCACACACGGCACGATCTGATCCCATGCTAAGCTTTCGCTTGTGTTATGGAAACCAGATGGCTGATAAACATACATATATAATTTTAAATAAATACTTAGATAGATAATTAACACCCAGACACAGAACAAACATCTATATTCATCACACAAATATTTGCCTCGGGTGGGAATCGAACCCTCGATCAGTGACTAAGAAGGCAGAGTCACTACCAAACAAGCCAACTGGACAATCATTTTTAAATTTGATAAGTGTAAGTAGTTTGTATATTTTAAACTGTCCACTTATTCAAAATCGAGTATATCTGAGTCAGTTACATACAAGCATACAAGTGAAGCTAATATATATGTATATTATTAAGCTATTGCATAGCTTCTATCGCGGGCCTTGATCGCGGGGACAGAATCCAGAAATTCCGTAACGAAAAACTTCACGCTCCCCACTCCAACGGGCGGAGGTGTGGCTTGAAGGCATGCTATACATTAGCTTTACCGCGGCAGTCCCCGAGTGCCACACGTCTTTTTTTTAACATGTTTTACCCCAAAAAATAATATAAGCATGTTAAAAAGATACCTCGTCTTCATCTAACACTATCGGAGTGTTAGGTCTCCGGAAATCGTCGGTATAATCGATACCATTCTTCTTCAAAACACGCCACACCTTAGTTAGACTTGTATTGAGGATTGATGCGGTTTTTTCACATATTCGTCTATGCTTCTTGTCATTTAGTGGCAATGTTTTCATGAAATGTTTATACACATTCACAATATTAATTTCATCAGCTTCCTTAGATACATTCTGTTAAATAAAAAATTCTAATATTAAAATGCTGAAGAGTTTGTTTGTTTGAACGCGCCACTCTCAGGAACTACTGGTCTGTTTCGAAAAATTCTTTCGGTGTTAGATAGCCCATTTATCGAGGGAAGCCATATTATATCATCATGCTAAGACCAACAGGAGCGGAGCCACGCGGGTGAAACCGCGGAGCACAGCTGAAAGTGTGATAACAACTAAAATGTAAAGGCATGTTTTGTCCTAAGTACAGAGAGAGACTGGCCTCCTCTCCATTGTTTATTTATTTATCTATGTTATAATAGCATACCCGGCGAACTCCGTTTCGCCACCAGAGACACCTTTTCTTTGCTATAAACCTCACGGAGCCCGAGACCTTTCCGACGAATGCAAAACCGTGGAAATCGGTTCGTGCTTTCTGTAGTTATAGCGTCAGGAAGGAAAACCCGACTTATTATATAGCAAAAAAGAATACAATTAATACCGACCATAATGTTTCGCGTCTTTTTGGACAAGGTTCCTTTAAAATATCTGGACTATTAAGATTGCTTTTGTTTTCTTGTTTATCTTTTACACATCGCCGTTTGACAAATTTTTATGCACTTGTACGGGCATTTTAAATGACGTATAATCCGAATAATCTCATTTTGAGCATAAATCTGCAGTGAAATAATTATCTATAAACAAACTTGTTATACCTACCATTTTTACGGATGTTTTAAGCACAGAGCAAGGAATATGTTTTAAGCGTAGAGGGAGAATGTACTAGAGATCACATCGGCGTATACCCGAACGAGATGGCGAATCCTTACGTCAATGTTGCCAACTATTACAAAAACTTTTTATCCGAAAAACTGGCAAAATATCTATAAATGTTTGGGTATTTTTTTGTAAGATAGGTTTATGAAGAAAAAGACAGATTTGAAAAGATTTTGTTATTTATTAACTTAACTAGCGACCCGCCCCGGCTTCGCACGGGTGCAATGCTGATACTAAATACACTACAGAAAAATTATGAACGTTGTATATAAAAACATAGCGGCCCGCTCCGGCTTCGCACGGGTATAAAATATATAGCCGGGCGGCTAAATAATAAATGTATTCATTCATTAATTTATTGTTGTATATGAAATAATGATATACCTCAAAACTTGGTTCAGGGGCTTTCGACTGTTTGCTAGTACTAGGTAGCTCAATAATATCCTGTAAAGATAAAGTTTAACTTCGGTAAACCAGAAAATTCAAATAACATAAATGTACAAAATGTACCCAAATGAAATTATTACTAACTAGCTATGTCCCGCGGTTTCACCCGCATTGCTCCGCTCCTGTTGGTCTGTTGAGATAATATATAGCCTAAAGCCTTCCTCGATAAATGGGCTATCTAACACCGAAAGAAATTCTCAAATTGGACCAGTAGTTCCTGAGATTAGTGCGTTGAAACAAACAAACAAACTCTTCAGCTTTATAATATTAGTATAGATATATATTTCACCATAATTTTATAATATAATCAATTTACCTCAAGACTTGGTTCAGGGGTTTTCGCCTGTTCTCTTGTATTAGGTAGCTCAACAACATCCTGAAAAGATTAAGTTAGTTGAATCAGATAATACTAAGAACATCCATGTACAAAATAAAAGGTGTAAAAAACCGGTGACTAATCCAGGCTTCACACATTCATATGAGCCGTGTACATACACAACAACACCTCATAAACTTCCTCTCCACGGTATGTCGTGCAGTTCTAAAATAGTGCAGTGTTGTTGCTCGTGGGAAAGTGCAATGGAATTATTAATTTACCTTAAGACCTGGTCCATGGACTTTTGATTGTTGGGCAGTACTCAGTCGCTCAACAATAATATCCTAAAAAAATAAAATTTGATTTAGTATAAATAGAAAATATACCCCTATAAAAATAAATTAATAACTTGTTTTGTTTATTATGTAGACGTAGCAACAAAATCGGTCTATGAATATTTAAACTACAACATTTAAATCCAAACTAAATGCATCACAAAAATTACTCACTGTTGTAAAAAGTGTTGGAATTGCATTGGGCATCAAATAGGTTTTTTTTTTCGTTTTTCGAAAATAACGCGACTCAAAATGTATAGAACATATTCTGTGACTTTTTCCTGGTAACCAGTTCTTCCTTCCGGTAGCTCGAATCCATCTGTTTAATGTACTTGTTTCTTTTGGAAACCTAAAAAACATATTTAATATTAAAAAAACATTTCACGATTTTGGGGAAAATTTTACCCTGTACTGGTATCCCTAATGTTAATCACATGATTATACCATAAATTTGAAACTACGTAAAAACAAATGGCGTCCTGAACAACAAGAACACTTCGTAATTTAGTCGGATAACACAAAAAAATGTTTACGTCTATTTCGATGAAAATATTATATATTTGTAGATAATTTCACATTAGAGTTAATGAAAATGTATCAACTATATCCAGTTCTATAAAACAATATACTTCAAATAAGTTTACTTACGTGTGAAAGGTAATATTTGGTAATCTTCGTTCCGGCCGATTTTTACAACCAATCACACTACAACGCACCATATTTTCACTTAAAGTCGGATTAAAACAGATCACTGTCAACGTTTATTAAACTTTGAAGTCACTTAACAGCGAGAAAAAACAGAAAACTAGCAAAACAATGGACTGTAGCCGCTTGTTTGGGACAAACTGCCTTTGCAGTGTTGCCACATACCAAATCGATAAATCTGGATATAGTAGTCTAAAAATCTGTATAAAATCTGTATGAAATCAAACCGTAAGCTGTTTGAAATCCGAATGGTATGTTTGTTAAAGAAAACATTGGATTGTACTTAAAACTTTATTGATTAAAAAAATACATACTTTTATTCATTTTATTAATCAATTTCTTGTGAACATTGAGCTTAAAACATGGCTCGTTATTCAATAATTGTTTTGTCAAAATTAGCCCCTCCGTCGTTTCGGTGCCTAATGGTTCCTGGTTTTTGTTTTAATTAAATTAATAGATGAAAAAATCCTTTCATGTAATCAGAAAACGTAGTCGACTCGTAATCATCGTAATGAACGGATGATTGATTTGCAAACATTAAAAAGAAACAAATACATTCATTCGTTAACAAAATACATGTTTCGGGAAATCCCCAGAAGAATATACAATTATTGTTTGTTTGTTCCGAGGGAAATCCCCGATGTACGCCATGAATGTTGCCGGATTTAAACAACTGTATAAAAATAATATACTTAGATAATGGATTATTTTATCATAGTAGTGTCCTTTAATCCAAAAAAGGTTGTAACTTGTAACAAATGTATAAAATTTACTTTGCTTATCAATTATTTTATCATAGTTAGTGTCCTTTACCTAAAATCTGTATAAAAGTAAAGCCAAATCTGTAATCTGTATAGTGGTCTTAAAATCTGTATAGATACAGATAAATCTGTATATATGGCAACACTGTGCCTTTGTCCCCAACAAAAGAAATCGCATAACATGAGAGAAACAAAAAACAATGTTTCTGTCTCGCTTGCTCTTAGCTTTATAGTCATAAGTGTATTTCTCTCACGCATTACTTGTCATTTTAGTGCCTCCTCTATGGTTCATTCTCACTCTACGGTTTTAAGTTTTTACGATAGCACAGTGGCACAATATTTAATGTTTTTTTTTGACATCTCAGAACAAGAATGTATTGACATTGACATATATGATCCGAGCATAGACAGAGAATACTATAGACAATGTACATTGTACTCTGTGCATACTCTGTGATTGTACTCAAACAAAATTGCCACCCTTCGAAAAGAATAATATATACGGTTTATATATTCTATATAATAGAAATAGTGATCTCAGAGTTAAATCTGAACTTACTGTTGTAGATTCACCAACATTGAAACTAGTTCCAGGCATTGATTTATCTACATCTGTAGTTATTGGGGAATCTGGTCCATTGATCTAAATAAAAAAACAACATTATGGTAACAGCAGAAGATATTTTTTTTCTTTTGAAAAGGTTTCTTATTTAAAATAGCACCATATAGAAATTACAATCTAGCCTACAAGACTAATAAATAATTTTATGTTAACCTAAATTTCTAATTAACTATTTCTATTTAGGAGAATGTCCATTGTCACTTGCTTAGTGTCTGATAGGAGGGAGGAAGTCACTTTGCTCGTGTGCTTTAGTATACTGATAATTGATTTAATAATAAATATTAACGAATAAAAGATACAGCAAATAGTATTTTATAAAGAGAATTACAAGTATGCTTACAAAATCGGCATCTGATCTAGATTGTATTAAATTACTGTCTTCTTCTTCTTCTTCCTTCTTAATTTCAACTAGAGAACTTGTGGTAGGAATAGGAATAAGTATTTCTGATTTCTGAAAAGCAAAATTGACGAATTAGTAGTACCGGTAGTAGTAATTTAAAAGGGATTTTAAAACTACTCCTTTCGTTTCTTTAGTTTAAACATGTATTAATAATTACAACAATTAGTTTAATAGGTGAGTACATAAATCCTTTTGTGTGATTTTACAAGGTTAAATAAAAATAAATAAACCAATAATTACCAGCATCGGAACGGCATTAGGATGTAGAACAGTCAATTTCCTCTTTTTAAAAATGTCGTTTGCCGCAAAATGTTTGCTACAAAGTTTAGAAAACTTATTTGGTGTAAAATTTGGTCGCTCCGTAGCCTCAATCCAACGCATTCGTAAATCATCGTTTATAGGAAAACTAAAACAAATAAATTTAACTGTAAGAACTGCATTTAATTATTTAAAAAAATTACTTGGGAGTTTCGGGGAAATTTAGTACCAGAAGATGGCAACACTAAAGCTAATTATTTTTAGGTTATATCAAGGTAAACAATCGACTTTTTAGGCTTAGGTATTTGAGGCGCAATGTTAATGTCTCCATGTTATTACGTATATTAATTATTAACGTAACTATAAAGCTAATACTTTATCAAATGAACCGTACTTACGAGTGGAAAGACAAATTGGGAAGCTTCATCCCACTGTCACTTTTGCACCCCAATACGCTACAACGAACCATTATTCCGGGTAAACACTTTGAAGAAAGTCTTCTACAATGCCTGAAGCTTACTCTGAAGGTTATAGCGCCTTAACCTCAATCACTACTCTTATTAAATTTGAATTTTATTTTGAAAAACAAAAGAGCAACGGATACCTGTCAAATTTCTTCAAATTTGTTTAGCAAACTGGTTTGCACTTTGCAGTTTGCTAATAATTGCTGGCCTTGGAAAACCGGGCACGCATAACGCAACGCGAAACAAAACATCGAATCGTGTTGTCTCGTTTCTTATCATGACGTGGGCATAAGTCGTTTTCTTTCTTGTGTGAATGCGGTGGAAGCTATCAATTTGTCTTATGTCTCTGTCTACGCTTCAACCACAGAATATATTTTAAAGGTACATTAGCACAATCGCGCGAATAGCAAGGCGAAAAACTTGGATACCTATAATTGTATGCATGTCTATGAGGACCCGCTGTTGGCTTTGAAATTCGCGTAAACTCAAAAATAATCATTTATTTATTCAATAAGACTTCCTACAGAAGCACTTTTGAATTGACATAACATATTTTTAATGGTGGCAGTACACATGGGCCCAACGTGTTGGGCCAACGTGTAGAGAGCTACTTGGCGGTATGTTGGCTTCATTAGCCTAGTTGGCGCCAATATTGGCAGGCCAACCGAATGTTGTCGGTTTTTTGTGCACACATCAAAGGATCTTGGCGCGCTCCGCAAACAGCGTTCACACGTTGGTGTCTTGTTCAGTTTGCTGTTACGCGACAGTATCGTTGCGCGTCAATGAAATTTACGTTTAACCTCCTGAGACCCAGGATTTTTTTTTCTTTCTTTTTTAATAAAAATTAGCTGTATCTGTTCTAATGCAATTATAGATATTCAAAAAAATGGAAAAAAAAATCTTTCGTGGAAAACTTGGATTTTCCTTATGTCATATATATATTACAGGGGGTCCCAGTTCCAAGTGTAATAAGTTTATGAAAATGAAGAAAAACTACATGTTTTTTTAGTTATTATATATTTTTAAACTTGAATCTAAATATTTATTATTCTATCCATTGTTCTGTGTCTATTTTTGTACCTTTGTTCAAAGATAGGTATTTTTAAGGGTGAGAAACGACCAGTTCAAGTATTTTGCACCGGCGCGGCGGTGTATTTATATTGTCACGTCCACCCCTATGTCTTATTTCTAATCCATCCTCTCGGTCAGCCTCCTCTAATGCTTGGTCCACGTCATGTGCGTCCCCGAGATGGTCTGCCAACAACTGAAGATGACATACATAGTGACGATTCTGTTCTGACATGACTCATACTCATTGGACGAATGGAAGAAGAATCATTTTCTGGTATTTGGGCGGCTTCATCGGTATCATTTGGGGCATTATCTTCATCTCAAACATTTATTTATTCAATAAGACTTCTTCTAAAAGCACTTTTGAATCGTCATAACAGTATTAACATTTACCACCGATTCGGAAAGCAGTATCTATGGAGAAGAACCGGCAAGAAACTCCATAGGTCCATCATATAGGTCAATATTTTACTCATCTAGGTGTTGGTAGATCTCAGTATCTTATAATTCTTGAAAATTATAATAAAATCTGTAACATAAACTAAAGAATGTCATATAGGTAATACATGGGGCCCTTGTAACCAATACCAATTTGGCAAGAATTGAGACCAAATGTCTTACCAGTATGACATAAAAGAAAACATTCATATTTTTCACAAGTTTTAGATTTATCTTACAAAATAACTATTGCGGTTGCAGAAATAATATCTATTATAATTAGATATACAAAGATATACTGCAATATACTAATGGTTCCACTAGAAATGTAAGATTACTGACCACGTGTTTGTCGTCGCACAGCCATCGTCAACTTCGAAATGAGAATACTTCAAATCACTGTCACTTATAAAACCAAAAACCGTTTAGTATAGTGGATGACATACCACTACATCGATTTGAGGTATTATTCCCGCATATACGCAAAAGATGGCGTTGGAATATTTTTTTGTTGTTTATGTAATATATATATGACCGCAGGCCCCAGGAGGTTAACCATGTTCCAATAGCGATGGAGGCCCGAGGCGCCGATGTGGACAAGCAATGAGGTATTACAATTCGTAGAATTGTATCGACATGAAGGAATAATTTGGAATCCACGGCATGAACTACACAAAAATAAAAACCAATCTCAATAAATCAGATGTTTTATTTTCTATTTATTATATTATTCTAGATGTTTTTCTTATCTCACTTTCATACAATGCGATAAAAAAAAATACCTATATTTATAAAAAGAGTAAAATAGTATTAAAAAGTTACTTGTTCTTAAAAATTAAATAACAATATACAATGAGCGTGGTTTTGATCAAATTGTGCTTTATTACATAAATAATATTATCATTTAATATAATAATATTATATAATCTTTAAAGTTTCGTTTTATAGGTAATTAAAATTAAATTAAGTGTAAAATATACACATTTTAAACATTTGAAAAAATCTAAACATAATAATGTTTTATTTATACAGAAATCAAAAAGGACAATAGAGATTGGAAAATGGTATCATCGCAGACGGCAGAGTACATTCATTGTTATTGATGCACATGTACGTAATAATTAAACGCACTGTATAAATAAATTGCCGCGGCTGCAAGAACTTCTACGGACTACGTCCATCCTTGAAGCGCCAATGCAGAATGATCTGTACGCCAATGTGTGAACAGGAATCTTGATATCCTTCATTTTTTCCCAACACGTTGGCCCCATGTGTACTGCCGCTATAACATTTACCACCTTATATGAGGGTGTCGAGTGTCGACAAAGGAACGAGTGTCGAGTGAACGTTGACGTCCGCGTCGACACTCGTAGCTCGTAGATATACCAATGTTTCATCGAATATAACTTCGACTACGAGGCGAATAGCGAACACGAATGTACAAATCTATACTAATATCACAGACTAATAATAATATACTACGTATACAAATGACATAATAATGTGTTGAAACTTGTTGAAATGAAATGCCAAATATAAAAGATAGGTATGTGGTAATTTTTATTAGGAAAATAAAACAACATCTTCAAAAAATATATTTTATTGATAATTATATGTATATGAACGTTTACAGCTATAGTAAGGATATAGGGATGAATTATGTTATAACTATAGACTATATTTGAAAAAGTATATTTTAACAAATTTATTGTGGCCCGTTTATTTCATATTATAAAATGCATATTTATTAGAGATGGGCCGAATATTCGTTTTATATTCGGTATTCGGCAACTTTACCGAATATTCATATTCGACTGAATCACATAATGGGGTAAGTATTTTGGAGTGTAGCTTTCTGATTTTGTCGTTACTGACGCTTTTTTTTTCAATGAAGTAGTAGTAAGTAGGGTGGTAAAAAGATAATAACATAATGCAAAATATAGGTATATAGCTGTACCGAATATTCGGCCGAATGTTCGTATTCGGTGACGGAACATGGGTTATGTTCGGCCCATCTCTAATATTAATTATAGTCTGCTGTAGTTTTATTATTGCATAAATCAGACTGGTTTTAATTTTTCAATTACAATTATATAAGTAACAAAATGAATCCAAAAATGTGTTGGTAAGCTAGAACGGCTGAACAGATTTCGTTAAATCTTTTTTTATAATATTCCTTCAAGTACGAGGATGGTTCTTAAGGAGATAAAACGTAAACATGTACCACGGGCGAAGCCGAGGTGGATCGCGAGTTCAATATATATTCAGAATTAAATGTCATTTTATAAAATATAGTCTTGGAAAATATTGTATCATAGACAAAAACTAAGGGTAAATCCATACTAATATTATAAATGCGAAAGTAACTCTGTCTGTCTGTCTGTTACTCAATCACGCCTAAACTACTGAACCAATTTGCATGAAATTTGGTATGGAGATATTTTGATACCCGAGAAAGGACATAGGCTACCTTTTATTGCGAAATATGTACCACGGGCGAAGCCGGGGCGAACCTCTAGTAATAAATAAATTAGTTATTCTATAGAATAGACGGTATATAGGTAATAATAATTATTAATACATTCTATTCTTATTAATATAATATATAGTTAAGTGCGGTGGAATCTAAGCTAAACTTACTTAAAATCAGTACTGTATACAATGTATAAAAAAATATAGAGAACATTATTGAGGTATTATTACTACGTATAGAGAGGACACCACGAACAAAATCTGTGCGACAAGCGCGGCGGTGTGTGGCGGCTAGTGAGTAATAGATTAAGCGATGAGTTTGTGACGTTTGCCTCTAACTCGTGTTACAAAGAGTGTAGTAGCGATGCCCTCTCTAGTACGTAGTACATAGTAACTCAATGGAAAATTAGGGCTAAATATAAATTCCTTTTACACTACACCAGTCGTGTAAAAAAATAATTTTCTATATTACAAAAGTTATTATTCAGGCACTTTTATTTTAAAAAAGTTAGCAATAGACGTTTGCACTAAATTATCCGATTTCTTTTCAGTTTTCTTTATTTTTTTTCGAATAGGCGATATTTCCGTGTCCGGTTTTAAAAGCACACCGCTTTGAGAATTTTCTGGATAATTCAACACATATTGCTTCAAAACTTTTCTTTCTTCTTTCGATTTCGTTATTTTTAACTTCAATTGTTCTTTCTTCCATTTTATATTGACGTGAATATTTTTATCGCGTATTGACAGTTCGGTTTCGCGCCTTTTTCTGCGTGACACTTCTTTTTTACTTTTTTTACTGGCAACATTCTCTGACATGTCAAAGACTAAATTGATGTTGCTTTTGCTCTTTACTTTATCTGTGACGTAACGTTTTTTAATCTTCGATTTGACACTTTTATTTTTTTCACGTCTGTTGTCTTTGGTCTTTCGAATTTTGGAACGGTTTTTCGATTTTTCTTCTACCGTATGTTTTGAATCGGTTTTATTTTTGTTGGTGACTTCGTTCAAGTATTGATTTTTGAAGCTTTCTACATCGATGTCTATGTTTTTGCCCGCAATTTCTTTACGCGGACTGAATTTTAGCGGGACAATTTTATCTTTGTCACTTGGCGCGATTTTAACTACGTTTATATCTAGTTTTTGATCGTTTTTAGATATTTCGATTGCTGAATCGGTATTGACTATTACCGGTTTTGATTTAGGACTAATGATCGGTAGATTTTTATCAAGAAACTCTTCAGTTAGTATATTGGAAGTGTCCATATGTTTTTCATTTTCTATATTATTTTTGTGTGACATATTTGTAAAATTTTGACATATTATAGGATTTTCTTGAGTGTTGCCATGTTCTTTCTTTATATCTTGAATAAGATCTACTTCCATTTTCTGGAATAAAAATAAAACTGTTCTTAAATAGTATAGATAAGAAATAAAAAATAGAGATAGATGTAAATTGTATATTTTCAAATATGGCAATAATTAAGAATAAATGTTACATTTTGAACTATTGTACCTGAGAAACAGCATCAGTTATGTCACAGCTCTTTTTAGGGGATATCCATTCTTTTACTGGTTCTTTTATTTTTGTTCTCTCTTTCAATATATTATTTAGAACGTTGTCTATGACGGAACTGAAAAATAAAGATTTTCTTATAGTTATGTATGTATGTACCAAATATACAAAAAAATAAAAAACATGCTTCAATTAGATGAAATTATTCTATTGTTATCAATCCTACTAATATTATAAATGCGAAAGTTTGTGAGGATGTATGTGTGTGTTTGTTAATCTTTCACGCAAATACTACTGAACCGATTACAATGAAATTTAGATACGCTGCGATGTGAAAGACAAACAGACATACTCTCGCATTTATAATATTATAGTAGGATTACTTATAATACTAGCTGTGATGTGCGGTTTTACCCGCATTGCTCCGCTCCTGTTGTTATATTATGGATTTTTAACACCGAAATCATACTTCAAATCGGACCAGTAGTTCCTGAGGTTAGCGCGTTCAAACAAACAAACTCTTCTGCTTTATAAAACAGTACAGAATAGTATAGAAATACAGATTCTTTAAAATTGGAATAAAATTGACTTACTTCACAATTTTCTTCTTCACAGCCAACGGCCTCGGCTTCCGTATTTTCTCTCTTATAACATCTATCACTTCGCTAGAGTTCCACGCTAAACTGTCGAGCGTTTCGATGTCTTCCAATTTCTCGCATAACTTCTTTTCCAATAGTTTTATGGGCGATTGTAGTTTATTTTCCAAATTTTTGTAGTATGGCTCGAAAATTCTTCGCCTCGGCGGTTTTAGATTCAACTCGCTCCTGCTTGTTAATGTGTTTTGTGATGCTATTAAGAAAAAAAAAACGTTTATAACCAAGTTTCATAAATATACTAGCTTACCGCCCGCGGCTTCGCCCGCTTGTTCTAAAACCTAATAAATTATATACTAAAACCTTCCTCTTAAATCACTCTATTAAAAAAAACCGCATCAAAATCCGTTGCGTAGTTATAAAGATTTAAGCATACAAAGGGACATAGGGACAGAGAAAGCGACTCTGTTTTATACTATGTAGTGAAGAACTAGCTTTCATTAAAAATTTACATTAAAATGTGTTTATCCGTTGTAGATAAATGAATAACAGATCAAAATTATGTGTGGTTTATTAGTTTTGTTATTTAGGGCCGATTTTTCAATGCTTGGATAAAACTTATTCGTCGAATAATGTATAAAACTACTATTTTAAAAACGTATTCTAATTGCCCGTATTTGACAGTTGACGTGACATTTTAATATTATCGTGTAATACTTTATAAGACGGATAAGTTTTATCCAAGCATTGAAAAATCGGCCCTTAAACTTGTTAGTCTTAGACAAAGAAGAAAATATATAAAAATGATATTTATCTAAAAAAATCAGTCAGTATTTCTTGGAATATGGAATCCAAATTTTTATATAATATAAATTAATAAAAAAGAGCGTGTGCACACGTGTCAGAAGTGAAACTTCTTTGGCAAGATTGCAAAATC
The DNA here is from genome assembly GCA_907164685.1 of Colias eurytheme. NCBI lineage: Eukaryota > Metazoa > Arthropoda > Insecta > Lepidoptera > Pieridae > Colias > Colias eurytheme. Next base: position 16,085 of record CAJQZN010022419.1, read on the forward strand.
GTCGCATTACTCCATGACGTGACGGTATTGCCATGACGTGACCTTGAAATTTTGCTCTAAACGCGCCTAAAGAAAAATGAAAAATAATAAAAAAAAACATACTTACTCTGATCGTTTGCTTGAACTTTTTCTTGATTTACATTTGAACTTGACGGCCTGTGAAATATAAATAACACGCATTAATGTATTGCAGTATTGTTCTAGTTACATATATATATATCTTAATATATATAAATCTCGTGTCACAATGTTTGTCCTCAATGGACTCCTAAACCACTTAACCGATTATAATAAAATTCGCACACCATGTGCAGTTCGGTCCAACTTGAGAGATAGGATAGTTTAAACATGTAGGTACCACGGGCGAAGCCGGGGCGGACCGCTAGTCTATATATTAAATTCAGTGAAATTAATTAAATTTTCATATTAAAAACTTCAAATGATAAACAAGAAAAATAATTTGGTAATTTTTAAATGAATTTTTGACGTTTTTTTCTGCTATAAAATGTTTTTATTTAAATTTTCTAAAAATAAATCATTAAACTTACATATTATTAACAAATAACTTGGGTTTTGTTCTTCTTAAGGACATTCGGCTTGGCATCCTCGGTCCTTGCCTCGATCTTGACATATTTTGATTTGGATCTGGGAGCGATACTGTAAAATATATTTTATTATTTAAAATTCGATAAATACCTTAAAAAAACATGATTGATGGAACTCATGAATCACGTCCAGTGCAGCCGGTTCACACACACACTTGCTAAACAAAATCCGATGCGATTCACGTTTATCGATAGCGTTGAATCCGCACTGGCTATAGCAAAAACTATATGAATGTAACATTTTGTCTTTTAATAGTACCTTTTTTAGGGTCATAGTCAAAAAACGCACAAAATCAAATCCTCGGCTAAACAAAATTAGATGCGACTCACGTCTATCGATAGCCTCCAAGCAACTCTAACTCATAATTACATATCATATAAAAGAAGACGGCTAAACAAAAACCGATGCGACTCACATCTATCGATAGCTTCCAAATACTCCACATCACTAGGCGCAGCCGGTTCACACACAGCACACACATACAAATTTGTATGTATGTCCGCGCATTGTGCGTGTGCGCCTACACTACCGCATAATAGACATAGTTTTATATCCCATGGACTGAAAAAGAACAAAATATAATTAGTCTTAATATATATATAAATCTCGTGTCACAATGTTTGTCCTCAATGGACTCCTAAACCACTTAACCGATTATAATAAAATTCGCACACCATGTGCAGTTCGATCCAACTTGAGAGATAGGATAGTTTAAACATGTAGGTACCACGGGCGAAGCCGGGACGGACCACTAGTATACAGTATAAATAATCTATACTTATTTATTTTATTTTATTTTATTTTACTCTTTAATACAACTAAACAGACTTACATACTAGAACACACAAAAATAAAAGCAAGGAGCAGTTTAGTGTATTTGGCGGCCTTATCACTTAGAAGTGATCTCTTCCAGGCAACCAGGGCAGAAGGTAATCAGCTCAATTAAGTTGTAAAGGTAGGTCGAGAGAAAAAAGAAAAAAAAAATAATAATAATGATAATGATGTCACTGTAAACAAAATAAAATATAAGAAGATTAAAACACATAACAATTTATAAATTATATACTGTACATAAACATATATACGACACTACAGTACATACAAAAATATACTTATATAATATATAATATACATATGTCTACTTATATTATACAAATATACCATAAATATATATACATATAATATATAATTATATAATACATATAATACATATATAATACATACACTACTAATATAAAAATTTAAAACAATAAAAGTTACTATGCCGAGTTGAAAGCGGATGACAGAAAGTGACGACGAAGGAGGTTTTTAAAACATGATAAATTCTTAGCTTGTTTGATTGGTAGTGGCAATGCATTCCAAAGATTAACAGCAGTTACCGTAAAAGATTTCCCAAAAAAGTTGGTACGTCGCACAGGGACACATAAGGTAAGTCTGTCAACCGAACGAAGGGTATAGTTTTCATTGCGCAAGAAGGAAAATTGGTTTCTAAGGTACGTAGGAGCGGAAGGGTCAAAAAGGATACGGAAAAGTAAATGCAACAAATGCAGATTCCGGCGAAAACGGATGGGGAGCCACTTGAGCTTTTTTCTATAGAAAGAGACATGATCATATTTCCGAAGGCCGAAAATAAATCTTATGCAAAAATTTTGGAGCCGCTCAAGTTTTTCAGTAAGCTCAACTGATAAATCAGAATAACATGCATCAGCGTAATCAAGAATAGGAAGAAGAAGGGATTGCGCTAGCATAATCTTCGTGGGAATGGGCAAAAAGTTACGAAGCCGCCGGAGCGTAGATGAAGCAGCATAAACCCTGCGGCTTAATTCCTGGACATGATTGGACCAGGAGAGCGTTTGATCAAACAGCACGCCTAAGTTTTTGACTACCTTTTGGTAAGGCAAGACTACGCCACCGATTTTGATGCACCGATTTTGAACTTAATATTATAAAGAAGAAGAGTTTGTTTGAACGCGCTAATCTAAGGAACAACTGGTACGATTTGAAAAATTATTTCACTGTTAGATAGCCCATTTATCGAGTAAGGCTATATATCATCACGCTAAGACCAACAGGAGCAATGCGGGTAAAACCGCAGGGCATGGCTAGTTCATAATATACTAGCTTTCCGCCCGCGGCTTCGCCCGCGCAGTCAAAGAAAAACCCGCATAGTTCCCGTTCCCGTGGGATTTCCGGGATTGCGTCATTTTCCCGGGATAAAAAGTAGCCTATGTCCTTTCTCGGGTATCAAAATATCTCAAATTTCATGCAAATTGGTTCAGTAGTTAAGGCGTGATTGAGTAACAGACAGACAGACAGAGTTACTTTCGCATTAATAATATTAGTATGGATTACCCATTATCGACATCATATTCCCTTCCTTGTGGACACTTGCATTCCGGCACATTGCAAACAATTTTTCTTTCATATATTTCAGCGAATGCGTTTTGTTCCAATTCCCAGGCTGCGTCTCTGAAAATATATTATTTTTATTTCAATTATTTAATGTTTCTTTTTGAAGTGAAACTTCTTTAGGCGCGTTGAGAGTAAAATTTCAAGATCGCGTCATGGCAATACCGTCACGTCATGGAGTAGGGCGACGATTTTGGTAAATTTGAATCATGCCAAAGAAGTTTCACTTTTAACACGTGTGCTGGGCACACACGCTTTTATTTATTAATCAACTGGCCCGTCAAGTTATTTTTTCATTCGGAAAAACTTATAATCACCTGTGCACACTTCGGTTTAAAGAACTTTATTTATCTCATAAAATAAACAAGAACAATACAATGATCTTTTACACATATGAGAAATAACAATTTTGCAGTTAGTATAACACAATCAGCTATCGAAATTAGTTAAGTATGTCTTTAACTTATTTTTAAAAATAGTAATTGATGAGGATTCTTTAATTACTTTAGGCAAGCTATTGTACAATTGTGCTCCCTCAAATCTTAAGTTTCTCTTACCGTATAGAGTTCTTATAAATGGTAATTCAAGGTTATCACTCTTTCGTGTGTGGTATTTGTGGGATTTTTTGTTTAGTGTTATTTGTGTTTTTATATTATTAGATAGAATATTTTTAATCAGTATGCATGTGTGATATTTATATAATTTATTTAAATCAAACAATTTGGTACGGGAGTATAGATCCTTAGTTGGCGTTAAAAAATTAAAGTTAAAAAGGATTTTTACTAGTTTGTTTTGCGTAATTTGTAGTTTTTTTAAATTAGTAGGCGCCGATTGCCCCCAAACTGGGATAAGATAATCTAGATGTGGTTTAACAAGCGTGTTATAGATACTATATCGTAATTTAAATGGTATATATTTAGCAGCATTTCTTAAAGCCCCTGTAAGTGGTATTAACTTAGATCTCACGTGGTTTATGTGTGATTTAAATGTTAATTTATTATCCAAGATTAGGCCAAGATATTTTTCTTCGTTAGATCTGTTTAATGGTTGCGAGTCTATTGTAAGAGGTGGAAAATAAGATATTTTTTTATTTTTGGCTGCATAGATTACATATGATGTCTTTTTAACATTAATTGTCAATAAATTTAACTTTAACCAGCTATTTAATAAATTAAGGTCATTTTGAGCAACTTTAGTTAAGTTGACTGCTGAATCCCCGAAGTAGAAGAGACAAGTATCATCAGCATATAGTGATATGTTCCCTGACAATCCAGCGCTACTAATATCATTGATATATACCAAAAAAAGCAACGGTCCTAAGACAGAGCCCTGAGGGACTCCATATTTGATTTCTGCGGGATTTGAAACATAATTATTAATTTTTACTATTTGATACCTGTTGTTTAGGTATGAATCAAGTATTTTATACGCTGAGTCAGTTATACCTATATTTTTTAATTTATTTAATAGAATGGGGTGGCTGACGGTGTCGAATGCCTTTTTAAGATCTATAAATATTCCTAAGGCCAAGTGCTTCTTATCTATATTGTCTTTAATTTTAGAAACAAGATCAATTGTAGCTGATAGTGTATTTGATTTAGGACGAAAACCGTATTGATATTCAATTAGAAAATTTATTTTATTTAGGTATTTGAGCAGACGAGTGTATAAAACCTTTTCGAAAATTTTAGATACAATAGGCAGTACTGAAATAGGTCGATAATTTCCAGGGTCAGATTTTGGTCCAGATTTATAGATAGGTGTCACTTTAGCAACTTTTAAACTGTCGGGAAAGACACCATCAGCTAGGCATTTGTTTATAGAATTAGTGAGGTCACCTATTATAAGATCCTTTATACATTTTATAATTTTGGTAGTAACGCCGTCTATTCCAGCAGCTGCATTGTTGTCTAATTTATCTATAATTCTAGATATTTCATTTTTTGTACATAATTCAAATTTATCGAGCCTAATTGCAGTAGAAGTCTGATACTTTTTAATAGTATTTTGCGACAGTGTTGATGCGGTGTTATTATTTTGTAATTTACTAGCCAAAAGAGTGCCTATAGTAGCAAAATAATGATTGAAACAGTTACAGATTTCAGTTCCTTTTTGGATTGTTTTACCGTCAATAATTAGATTTGGAGGAACACAATTATAGTCTATTTTATTTTTTACCAAGGTATTGATTAGCTGCCACATCTTCTTTGGATTATTTTTACATTTATTGAAAGAATCGTAATAATATTTTTTCTTTGTGTTATGTATGGTTGTACGAACATTCAGTTTTGCAGCATTATGTTGCATGTGCAGAGCGGTATTATGTGGGTCTCTGAGATATGAATGCCATATTCTGTTTCTATCTTCAATCAAATTGAGTATTGTTTTATTAATCCAGTCAGATTTAGGTAAATTGGCCATTTTGTATTTTGTTATTTCAGCACTTCCTATTTTTTCTTTAATAAACGTCTCTAAATTAGTATAGTTATTATCTTCATTTTTCCAGTTACTTAATTCAATGCTTTTATATAATTTATTATAATCAATTGCTATGTATTTATTTTTTTGTTTCATGGGCGTTTTGTGTTTTTTAAGTTCAATGAACACTTGTTTGTGGTCAGACAGTGATGAACTAATCAGCGCCATATGTATTTGAGCTTGTTGCAAGTTCGTGCAAACATGATCTATAATACTTTTTGTTAATGTTGTTTGTCTGGTAGCATAGTTTTCACTTAAATTATTTATAATGTGATAGCCTGATTCGCTAATGGTGTCAACATAATCCATACTTCTTCCATTCTTTTTCATAAGGTCTATATTAAAATCACCAAATATAATTGATTTTTGTTTTGTTTTTTCTAATAATAGAGAGTATGTTTGAATAAAATCATTTATATTGGAACTAGGGGGTTTGTATACTAAGCCGATTAACATAGAAAACTTAATGAGTTCTATAAATAAAAAATGATTTCCCTGTTTATAAACGGTTTCCTTTATTTTAAATTTAATATTATTGTGAATATATATAGATATGCCACCACCCAAGCTTCCAGTTCGGATATTGTAAATATGTACATAATTTGGTATTTCTAAGAAATCTGCTTCGGTTTTCGATTTTATCCAAGTCTCCGTAAGTAGAATAATGTGAATCAAACAATTAAATGATTTTAAAATGCATTTTAATTCTTCAAGCTTTCCAGTTTTGACGAGGCTACGCATATTTGCATAAAAAAAGTGTAAGGATGAAGCAGTAGTGCGTATACCTGTATAAGTATTTACGTTCTGGTAACTTATATCTATAGATGAGAAATCATTGCATATGTTGACGTTGTCGGTTAGTTTTTTGAAATTTTAATAATTTTTGGCACACCTTTTACATATTTAATTACTAAATCTGACTCACCATTGTTCAATCGCCGTGCCATTTCGTCGCGCAAATCATGCATATACTTTATTTGCATTGGCGTTTGGTCCGCATAAATGCGAATATTTTCACTGGATTGATTTGTTGATGTTTTGTTGCGCAATAATTTTAAAACAGTGTTTTTATTTTCGAAACATACCTTAATATGCCTATTATAGCCCGGACGATATTTACCCAAGCGTATGCATTTTACTGGAGACGGACATTCTTTATATATGTCCGTATTTATGCAAAATGGAACCACTCGACAAATTTCGTTTTTTGCTTTTATTGAAGAATACTCATCCAAAAGTGGTCTAAATTCTTATACAAACAAGAACCACATGATTTTTACGTTGGAAACAAGGTATACTAAAAGCAGAAAGGAACCACCAGCAACAACGAATAATACCATATTAAGCAAAACCGAACCACAGCACCACGGGACTGCTTTGTTCAAACAAATAAACGATATAACTATCATGTCATTTTATACAAAACAGATCCACACCTACTTGGTACCATTATACATTACACATATTTCTATTAATAACAATTATTTTTAATACACAAAATGGAACCAGGTTTCTGTGGTATGGTTATGCGTAAAATAAATACATAATTTAATTGTAATTTTTTATTGCAAAATAAAACCACAAGCATTCGGTTCTATTATGCATAAATAAATATTGTAAAACATTCTGAAACCCATCATCGCTATTTGGAACCAAATGCCTTGACTTGTTACAATGCTTCTCATCTTTAAACAACGTATTTCATTACTTAAACAGCTCAAAGTGCAAAACTCCAATTTTTTAAGTAAAACGTCGAACATCTGTCAATATAGGTGATATTCAGCGAAGTAGTTCGAATACGTGACGGTGTTTTTTTCCTCCGCGAAGTAAGTTCTATTGTTTTTGTTAATTACCTTTAAAATTAAATGTGAAAATGTTTAGTAATAAATAAATAAGCAAACAATGGGTAAGAAAAGCATTGGAGACGAACACCGAAGATAATAATGAAGATACAACGGGTAAGTAGTTTTATTTAATGCATTTAAGTACTTATTGAATCTGAGATGCAGGTACGCTTTATCCACTTTTGATTCATTCCCGATTGTGGTGTGATTTTAAGAAGATAGTTCATTAAGTAAGTACAAGAGGAATCCTCTGTGGATTTACGTATTTTAACGACAATGTCGTTGTTCACGAAGGCGAGTCGATTAAGAGTCATTTTGTTACGATTCATCTGTCATTGTGAGATGAAACTACTAAAGTCTAAACCCTGTTTTAAAAATAACTGTCGATGATCTAGGTACCTACCTACTATTTTGGTAAAATACGTTTAGATTCAGATTCAGTACAGTACATTCAGCCACATCATTCAGCGCATATAATTATTTGTTTGATTTTAAAACTCGGTATAATGGTACGGAACTCTTCGTTGCGCGAGTCCGACTCGCACTTAGCCAGTTTTTTGTACATGGCGCATGTACATACAACATACTTAGTCGTCTTGTAGGGACACGGCTTTATAAGAACTAATAATATTTTGCTGTCGCCATATACACCTACGTATAAAAGCCACGCGGCTTTATTGTTTTGATTTAAAGCTTTTTTCTTTTTATTACAGAAGATAACGAAGAAGATAAATCTGGAGAAGCTTTCTTTACCTTCTAGCGATATTCAGTCCATATTACATCTCATTAAAACAAGATGCACAGTTTTTATAACGGTCTCATTAGTGATGATGCAATAGAAGACCACATAGATGGACTAGACACGGTGGATTTCGAAATCCAATTTGATGATAACGTCGAATAAACGTCCTATATAGGTATTATTTTATATATTTTATTAATTAAAGCTTTAATTACGATATTATAAATACATAGTTTCATTTATATCATTAAATCCCTGGGATGTGGTTCCTTTTTGTATAAGAGAAAACCTATCAATTGATAAATGTTAAAAGGAACCACATGCACATTTTCTTAATTATCTAGAAAGTTTAAGAATATTCAGAGCAAATTTATATACACATACTTAAATAAGTAATTTATCAATGAATTTAAATAAAATAAATTTTAATTTTACTTCATCTGACAGAGCTGCAAATGTTTTTGTAAATCCTTTGATATCTCAGAAGTGCGTTTTTGCTGGGTGGTTCCTTTTTGCTTAAATACGGACATATAGTCTGAATTGCAGCACATACACATTTAAAATCATATTCACGCCTTTCAGATGATTTTTTATTATTTAACTCGGGTATTCCTACAATAATTATATTGTGTTGCCGTTGACTCCGTTCTTGCAATTCTAAGGCCATGTTCTCATACACGCGCTGGGGTGAGTCCGAAGTTGCGGGAATCAGTGAATTATTTTTTGACATAGTGTCTTCTAAATATTTAATTCGCTCGTGGAAGTCCAAATTTTGAGTTTTTAATTTTTCAATTTCATTTTTCATTTTATTTTGTTCCAATAATAATGTTTCGGTAGTACATTTTATGTTATTTAAGTCCTTTTTAAATTCGGATATTGTCTCAACCAGATTTTCTGCCCTTTCATCCTGTTTTTCGGTAAATTTTTGAAGAAAATTCATAATTTCGGTTCTAAAATTTGATATATCTTGTCTAATTTCCGAATCAGTATCAATTATTTTCCTCTTCAATCTCTGCTTACTATAATTTTCCTCCAGTTGTAATTTGCGTAAATCAGGAAATGAACCACTTCCAGTACCGCTTTTAACATTTTCGAGAGGTGGCGTTCTTTGTAGACTCATCCTTATCGTGTGACGTATGCAGTAACACGCAGTAATAGAGTGATGCCTGCCAGGTGAGATGAATTATATGTATTGTCCTGTTTACTCGAGGGGGTGAAGAGCGGTTACCGCTGACACTAATTGTATTCAATTATGACACTAATTTGCGATATACCAAAGCACACTTTTTATTTGCAACTATTAATTACTAAAAAAATAAAACTTCGTACACGTCTGATTACACCGACAGCTGATCTGCGAATGCACTTAACGATTACACCCTGTATAGATTATTACATATTTTGCATAAAAATAGCCAATTAATTAATATTACTTACCTATCTGGTATATAATATCCTTGGCTCATAACAGCATTGTAGAATTGTTCTTTATCATTACATAGCGGACATTTTAAATAGTGCATGCCTGCACTTAAGGCCATTCGCTGAAATAAATAATATTTAAATTTATATTTTTAACTAGTTGTCCGCCCCGGCTTCGCCCGTGGTACATGTTTACGTTCTCTATCCATAAGAATCATCCTCGTAAGTAAGTAAAAAGAATTAACGAAATCGGTTCAGCCGTTCTCTAGTTATGCGCTTACCAACACATTTTGCGATTCATTTTGATTATATACTTAAAGCGGGCGAATCCGCGGGCGGAAAGCTAGTCAATTATAAAATTAATACATTAAATAAATTAATGGTTAATGTGATATTATTGCCTTTCTCTTATCACTTAGGTGTGAATTTTATGAGAAGCGGTCAAGCCGTTTCGGAGGAATTTAATTTTTCATTTCAAACACCGCGACACGACAATTATCTATACTAATACTATTGGTCCGCCCCGGCTTCGCCCGTGGTACCTACATGTTTAAACTGTCCTATCTCTCTAGTTGGATCGAACTGCATATGGTGTGCGAATTTCATTATAATCGGTTAAGTGATTTAGGAGTCTATTGAGGACAAACATTGTGACACGGGATTTATATATATTAAGATTATAAAGAGGAAAGGTTTGTAATTATGTACGTATGTATGGTTTTCACGCATAAACTACTGGACCGATTTTGATGAAATTTGGCACAGATAATCTAATTAGACCCTGAGAAAGAACATAAGCTACCTTTTATTGCGAAATATGTACCACGGGCGAAGCCGGGCCCACCGCTAGTATTATATATAGATAAGATATTATTGTACAATAAAATATAATAAATAATATTTACCTGCAAACAAGATCTATGGAACCAGGCATCTCTCGCACAGCAAGGCGGCCAAAAAGTCCACAAAGACGGAAAAGCATCGACTTTTTCATAGCATATAACACATACCATATCTTGTATGTCTGTAATAAAAATGAGTGCGTGTACTAGTGTACACACGTAAGAAGTGAAACTTCTTTATGACCTTATTTTTCAAAAAATAATTTACTATATGCAACTTTACAGAAATACGTCAATCACGCGTGGTAGGGATAAAAACAAGATGGCGCGTAACGGAAAAATGTCACGCGTAACGAAAAATGTTACACAAAATTTTTTTTTAACATTAAAATTGACATTAAAATTTTACTCTCAACATGCCTAGTTTTACTTCAAATACATATTATCTTAAATAATATTATATAACTGAAGAGTTTGTTTGTCTGTTTGAACACGCTAATCTCGGGAACTACTACTGGTCCGATTAAAAAAAATATTTTGCTGTTAGATAGCCCATTTATCGAGGCTTATATATCAACGCGCAACGCGGTTAATAGCAGTATTATAAACGGGAAAGTAACTCTTGCACGCAAAAACCACTGAACCAATTTTGATGATACTTGGCAGTGAGGAAGCTTATGTACCAAAATAACACAAAATACAGAAATACTAGCTTTTGCCTGCGGATAACGCGACACAGAGAAACATAAAGCTAGTTTGATTGCTATTGACTATGTTGTTGAAATAATAAAATAGTAGATTTTTTTTTCACACACTGCTCAATCTGATCCCATACTAAGCTTTCGCTTGTGTTACGGAAACCAGATGGCTGATAAACATACATATATAATTTTAAATACACACTTATATAGATAATTAACACCCAGACACAGAGCAAACATCTATGTTCATCACACAAATATTTGCCCCGGGTGGGAATCAAACCCACGACCTCTGGCTTGGAAGACCTACCAACCAACCAACCGGTCAAATTACCTTCAGATTTCATTTCCTCCTTCCCCACTATAGCTTTTAATTTCCTTTCTTTTATCTTTCTTTCCTTAATGTTGTCCAAAATGTTACTTGCTACCTTTTGTTTAGGCGCATGCTTCCAGCAGTAAGATCTGAAAATATAAAATAAATGTAATAAATATAAAATTTATTCAGTAAAACTGACTGACTGGTTGGCAAGCCAGAGGTCTGTTCTAGAACTGTTCAGGCAATACGCGAACTACTCAGACAATACGGGATCTACTTGGGCTATACGAGAACTACTTGGGCTATACGAGAACTACTCGGGCTATACGAGAACTACTCGGGCTATACGAGAACTACTCGGGCTATACGAGAACTACTCGGGCTATACGAGAACTATTCAGGCTATACGAGAGCTACTCAGGCTATACGAGAACTACTCGAGCTATACGAGAACTACTCAGGCTATTCAGTGATCAGCTGTGCGCAATTACGCACGGACGCATGTTGTGTGACCGCTGATTCTATGCTGAGGA
>CAJQZN010022422.1:0-30794 GCA_907164685.1 Colias eurytheme
ACTTACGTTCGTGGTCGGGCCGATCGTATGTAGATCTGAGCATGCCTGTAACAAAAGAAATTACCCTTTAATACCTTTTATAAAATTAAGAATATGTACATACAATTAAGTCACTGTTTATATTTTTCAAATAAGTTTGAAATACAATTATTACAATACAATATGAATAAAAAATATTCCCCAAATAACTAACCTCTAACTATCTATAGCGCGTCAATTAAAAATCTCTAAAACTGAACCTTTTCCCAAATATAGGGCATTGATTTTTAACTCGTTCATTAATTACGTCACAACTCATTCCGAAACCAATTAGTTTGCTTAGCGGGGTGTATCATATTGCGTTGTCATGGCAACCGGTATGGACACGTGCTAATTGCCGAACATTGGAGCTAGCCCGTCGGAACATTTTGTAACGTTTAGCACCTCCTGAACGTACTGTCGGCTCCAACACATTCTAGACTTGCAATTATTACACTTCGGAATTGGAGTACGCAAGGGTCTTGATTTTGGTTGAGAGTTATTCTGTTATGTAGTGAATTATTTTATATATTTATTGATGGTGAAGTTAAAAGCTTATAATAATCACAAATGTGTAGACATCGTTTTACAGGAATGTTGTTAGTTGAAAGTAATTTTGTAAGTGTTGAAAGTAAGTAAATTACATTTATAAGTTGTTATATAGAAGGTTTAAAAAACAACTTCGAATAAACAACTTTCTGAAAATAAAAATAACGAAATAATTTTTATAAAATAAATAGCAAGAAATATAAAATCATAGGTTCAAAACGATATTGTACGCGACTGTACTCTCAGTGTACGAGCCAATTGATCGTAATATTTTGTACAAACCAACCGAATGAATGAAACGCAACGTTTGACTTAAAAATATAACATAATTCCATTCCGTGAGAACATTTATTTTATATTAAATTTGCTGCATTCAAAGTGGTATTCCAATATAATTTTATTTTATACTACTCCGCTTTTGTTGGTCTCAGTGTGATGATATATACGTATAACATATAGCCTTCCTCGATAAATGAACAACCTATCTAACACTGAAAAAATTTTTCAAATCAAACCTGTAGTTCCTGAGATTAGCGCGTTCAAACAAACAAACTCTTCAGCTTTATAATATAAGTAAAGATAAATATAAATATGTTTGTTTAGATCTGCAGTATTTACGTAGTCTCTTAGAAAAAGCATTTTCTCTGTAGGAGGAGCTGGAGAACTACCTTTTAGCTTTATCTTTTATCTTTTCCGATCTTGGAATTCCGTTGAAACCCCTACATCCTATTTTAGGAAAGCAATGCATTTACGACATAGTATTGTGTTGAAACAATGTTTAAAAACACTGTATATGGGTAATCTTTCGAACACTACTAAAATGGTATACGATGCTCAGGAGATTGGAAAAAGGTGGGTAATAAATATAATTTGTAGACGCGTATTGATTCTTATTTGTTGAAACTATTACTGTAAATATTAATTTTATACCATCATTGCTATTTTCGTCGTGTTAAAATGTATAATTAATCGACATTCCTAAAATATTAAGGATTTTTAAAGACTCTTTATTTACCAAACCAACTGCAGTGAAAATCATTACTTCCAAATGCCTGTGTTTATAATTATTATCATGTACATATATATAATTTCTATACCACAGAACAGCATGGCAACATGAAATATTTTTTGTTATTATTTGCAAAGTAAACATACGTCTATAAGGAAGCCCCGAGGCTGCTCCCGGATTGTTAGGCTGTATTTATTCAGAATCGGATAAACTTCCAATAAAAACATCTGAAACCAAGTTTCAGTGCTATTTTTACTATAAACATACTGTATTTTGTTTAGCGACTTTTTCATGTAATCCCAAATTGGATTTGGGAGGAATCATAACGGCCGAGCTGTTAAAAAATACTTGTACTATTTATTTGTATTCGAAATAAGATATCGTGTTACTATAAACTTGTAGAAGAAATGTGAACTCAGATAAAATTACAGATATGTATTTATTATTTACAAAAGGTCACTTACATAGTGTATACAAATATTTCTATTAAGGCAATTGAATAGAAATATTACATTTTATTATTCACATTTAAATAATTGAAAATCTGAATTTTGAAGTTATATTATCTCCATTTAATTCAATATAAGAAACCTTATACACGTAACATAGCAGAGGTCACTCCATTCTTCAGACGTTAACTTTCGTTAAATAAAATATATCTGTATAATATTGTCATTTAAGTAATTGAATGCAAATGTAGAATGGCCGGTCTATGCGGTCGTGTCAGGTTTTATTCACAAAGCGATACAAATGGTGAAATAAATGGGTCAGGCGCGGACAATAAGAGACCTTTGGAGGTCTGTCGCGTATTCCACTTTAATTTATAGCCGCTTAATCGTATGTATAGTTAATGTATAGACGTTTGTCGTGTCACGAACTTGATAGTGATTTTTTATGTTGTAGCACAAGTTAATGTTCAAAGTAATGGTGGGTTTTGATCATGTAATAATAAACTTGCATTTGAAAGCTTTATAATTTTAAAAAGTTATGTTCTATTTTAGTTAACTTTAAATATGCTAGACTTATCACTATGAGCTACCTACCAATCATATTTTCTTTATTTATTTATCTTTAATTAATTGCTATATTAAATAAGAACATGGTTGCTTAAACTGGGATACATACGATTGAGCAAGCTTGCAATTGACCATTATAAAACTAAGCCCTACATCCCAAACGTTCATATTTTACGGTAAAGTTGGGAGAATTTAAACTCATTTTGCTTAAATCAGTTATAAAAAAAAATGCTATCAATTAATATAATCACAAACACAAAGTCGAGCGCGCACAACACCAGCCGCGTCCGGTAATAAATAACGCTGCGACAAAACGTCGTGAGTCAAAGTCGTGAGACGCGCACGTGTCGTGCCACGTCACGATATCGGCGCAATGGATACGTGATTGGAAAAAATGGACAATGCATTGTGTATTGTATGGGGTTTAATATTTGATAAATAAACTGGCTGTGCCCCGCGGTTTTACTCGCAGTGCTCCGCTCCTGTTGGTCTCAGCGTGATTATATTATATAGCATATATAGCCTTCCACGATAAATGAGCTATCCAACACTGAAATATTTTTTTCAAATCGGACCAGTAGTTCCTGGGATTAGCGCGTTCAAACAAACAAAAAACTCTTCAACTTTATAACATTATGTAAAGGTAGATAATAATATTTCGAATTTGCATTTTTAAGAGTAGGTATTTTATATAGGTAGATAATAATATTTCGAATTTGCATTTTTAAGAGTATTTAATAAGATGAAGATAAATATTAGGAAAAATTTTATAATTATACAGTCGCTGAATCCTTTTTTCTATATGGAGATTGCACTGCTCTTAAAGGAACCCATTAAACATTTATTCTTACACGTAAGTTTCTATACTACTACTTTTTATGTAGGTTTAAGATGAATTTTAAGATTTTATAAATAAAATAGACTGACAAAACCACGGGTTAAACTAGTTAATATTAACGATATAATCACATGCGTGGGTGCTGCCCACCTCGTTGCCAAGTATTCTAACCGCTTTGGATTAAATAATAAATCCTTTTTATGTAATATTTGTTTTTATTTTCGTATTAGGTCATAATCTCAACTTGAATCAAATCTGTTAAGACCTTTTTGGAGAGACAATGTCTTTACCGTTATTAGGAACTAGGTTTCCGCCCGCGGCTTCGCCCGCGCAGACAAAGAAAAATCCGCATAGTTTCCGTTCCCGTGGGATTTCCGGGATTGCGTCATTTTCCCGGGATAAAAAGTAGCCTATGTCCTTTCTCGGGTATCAAAATATCTCCATACCAAATTTCATGAAAATTGGTTCAGTACTCAGTAGTTTAGGCGTGATTGAGTAACAGACAGACAGACAGAGTTACTTTCGCATTTATAATATTATTATAGTATGGATAGAAAACCAAGTTCTTACAGTATACATTCGCTCACTTATTTAATTGAATAAAATATATTATTTAAAAAAAAATCTCACAAAACAAATGTTGACATCCGAATTAAAGAAAGCACATAAACGTGCATCAAATTTCGACCTTACGACCTCAACAACAAAATTCATTATCCAAATCACAACTCAAGGACACATGACAACTGTACTTGCAATATTGATTACGCAAGTAATAAAATGCCACTGCTGTATATAGTAACAAGTCCTGGACCTTGTACGCATCCTTGTAAGGTCCCGACCACCCATCGTACGGTTATGTCATGTTTTTTTCATTCGGTCGACGACTTGGTAGCGGTTAAGTGTTGTATGTTTTTGTTGTTTTGATTTATTTGTGTATTAATTATTTTAATATGCTATGGTACGAATTTAAGTGTTTAGATTTGTTAAAAGTTTCATGGAAGCGGTATAAAGTGGTAAAACACAGGAGAGACTCTTAGAATGACAATTCACAAGGTCAAATTTCAACGACCTATTGACATACAATAATAAACTTGCTATTAAAATACAATTGTTATAAAATTTCTATATTTCGTATCAAATTTAGTTAAGCATTTAATAACAACCAATCATATAGACGCACATCGCATCAAACGATCAATTAAACCAACACATATTCAATTTATCATCAATTAGAATATTGAAAACTCCCATCTATAATGCAATAAAATTTTTAATTAACAATTCCTCCATTACTATAATGCAAGTCAATATTAATCACAGGTATCCATTACATGTACAAATGGCCCACGAGTCTTATGCAAGACTTTTTATTTAATTGGACAAGCGGCCTTTTGGAGTTTCTTTGTGAATGCCGTAATGTTATAGAGATTTATTTTGATGATATTGAATTGTGTTATGAATGTAAGACGAAATTTAATTTTTTATTTATTAACATCTTACTCTAAACTACACATTTAAATAATATTTTAATGTTAAAATTTTATAAATGTTTATAGAACTCTACTCTCGTCTTACTACACTGCAGCAAAAAGGCAATTAAAAGGCTTATTACACTACCCGATATGAAGGGCCCTGCATCTAGGGTGGGCGTGTTCCCTAGTTAGTGTGGCGCTTATTACACTTCTCTGCGAATTGGGCCCTAACTCAGTTTATACGCGAATGTCTAGAGAGATAAACGTATTGTTGCATTTTACATTATGCCGCCGTCAGTATCGAAACTTCAAAAAGTTGCTGTAGCAGTGGCAACTGGCAACCGTTGACGCAATAACAAATATTAAAAAAAGAAGAGAAAGATCTGGGTGAAAGAGTATTTGCGGTTACGTGAAAAGCTTTCAAATATGCAAATACTAAGCGTGCTTGAACCGGAAGTTTTAATGAATTAATTAGAGTAGGTGCAGAACAATTTGAACACTTGTTGAGTTTTAAAACAATTAAATAAACAATTGATTTAAACAATTTATTTATTTGTTAACATGGCGGTGTGATCACAAACATTTGGAACTTCCCTTTAAGCCTGTAGTAGGAAAGTTTGGTGACACCTTACATACAAAAGCAGCCACTCCACGCACTAGTCGCGCGGCAACTGAGCTCCCTAACCGCCCTAAACGTTATTACATTACCCAATCTGCAGGGCGCTTAGGGAGCTAGGCAGATCGGGCAGACCCGATCGCCCTAAATCGGGACACTAACTCCCTAAGTCTTATTACACCACTCTTAGTTAGGGTTAGGGTCCCTAAAAATTGGGTGGTCTAATAAGCCTTTAAGGCTCAAGGCAATTAAACTTAGCAGATCTTATTACATATATTTTTTTAAATATTTTGCAACACGTCGAATATGACCAACGCAACAATGCCAAACAACCATAATCTCAAACAACTGCACACAATCGATACATCACTTTCGAATCGACGCCTTATTCAACGTCAGGATTAAAAAGTTGCGTCACAAAAATTGCAACAAAATTATCCGCAAAATAAATCTTGAGTACTGCAATTAACTTCGCATCATATAATAAAGGGTTTTCGATAGCTATACATGGTTTTGGCCATAACCAGGTACATATTTGGTTATTGTGATTAAAAGTTGTTTGTTCTGACAAAAACGGTTTTTTATTATGCAACACCGTGTAATGCGATGGGACGGATGTTTTTTGGGGATACTGGAAAGTTTTTACTTATTTTTTCGGAGTTTTTGATTTATAAGAAGTTTCGGGCTTATAAAAGTATTAGTTGAAGAAGAAAGTTTTACTTCTTTTGCGTTTTAAAGCGACAATAACCTTTGTACATGATAATAAAATTATCTGGTGACAATAATATCAGTATGTATAATCTATCAGAAGATTGATGAGCTTATATTTTCAAGAGACTAGGTACGTAATATTAATCTCTGAGCAACTTAATTAGGTACTTATTGAACTGAAAATATTGAAACAGAAAATATGGAATCATTAAAAACGTAGATTAACCCTAAAACGCCGATGTATGTAAAAGCAATCAGCCGGGCCGTTTCGTCCATCACCTCGCTAGATCACCGTGATACCACGCGTCAATCCCAATGATATACGACTCTGTCGGCACGTACATTTTTTGCAACACCATAAACTTGCCTGCAAATAAAAGAGGTTTACGCAAAAGGATATTGCCTCAAAAGATTACGATCTTATTGGACCCTCCGTAGTTTTCGTTTACTTGCATTTAAGATGTAAAACGTTTTAAAATTACATCACATTACTAGCATTAGTTTTACATAGCCGTGTCGTGTAAACCTTTAAAGTTAAGTACGGACTTTACAATTTAATTTGTCCAAACAAGGTACATGTTTGTATGTTAACTAGAACATAAATCTATTCAAACAAAACATACTTAATAACCATTAACTCACTGAGATGTCAACGATAAAACAATTCAAAAGCAACGAACAAAATTAAAGCGAGTATTAAAATATTCACACTATAAATAGCTGGTACTGTTGTAGATTTAACAGATACGAGGTACAATTGTAGCGAGGTATACAGAGGTAGAATGGCACTCACAATCCGTATAAGGCCTGGTCTTGCTTCCATACGGGGCTAGAATGGCCGTACTTACCAAATAAGAGCGCGCTCGGACAGCCTGCAGCGAACGGGTTGGTTTCGAAATGCGAAAGCCGATGTTTGTTTTTGTTAAAGTTTATAGTAAAAATACGATTATGGTAAATTTATTTTTGCCGTCAGCTAGTCTGAAGTGCTAACTATTTTGCGGAATAAAATAAATTGCCGGCGTGTCACTTCGCGCTGTATTTCGAAATAAAAATACGATTTTATTTTATACGCAATGTTGGGAATTATTCAGAAATATACCTATGCTAGTTAAAGTAAACATTAAATTATTAATTTAATATAGAGTAGGTGTTGGTGTGTTTATGTAGACTATACATAAATAAACATAAGTATATAGAGAACAAAAATAAGTAAAAATCGCAAAACCATCAATACAACCTAAAAGCTCTTACTACTTCTTTTCGTTCGTACTTCTAGTTTGAATGGAACACAAATTTACAAAAATTGAATACACGTTTGAACTTATACAAAAGGTATTTCGTAACGCCTGGTGCATACTCACGGATTACGGAATAAGTTAAGCATTTTTTCAGGCGTGCCTCGGAGCGCGTAAGTCATTTATCACCGTCAGGCGTCAGTGTGCCCCCGGCTTTGCTTAGGCCCTGATAACAGCTAAGTGAAACGAAAATACGTTTTATAAATTACACTTGTGGTATTTAACGGTATTTGTTTAGAGGCATTCTGTGTTTTGATGTTTTTGTTTTAATTTAGGTATTGAAAAGTTCTTAGATCATTGACGGCATATGAGTGATTTAAGGAAAGCATGGAGTATGTTAATTTTGAATTTCTTCGTACCTACATGTAGGACTCAAAGAAAAGCATTCTGTTCCATATTGTTTAACCAAAATCATTATCAACATAATCAAAGTAATATATTAGTCCAATTGAAATAGTTCACGTAGTAGTATTCTAAAATACTTATAACAAAATCTCTACTATGAAATACCACACAGGCTATCACTTCACAACGTCCTTTACAAAACCACCGCCCAGTTTCAAGCAGTACAGATAAAAAAAGTCCCCATTTCTACAAATTAAAGTAATGTAAAGTAAAGCCGGCAAATACAGCATTGATATTAGAAGCAACATTGCGCAATGAGTCTCGAGTCTGCGTCTGATCGCTTATCGGCTCCCCAGTGTCTTTCAGCCGTATTCCAACTGGAATCAATCGTGAAATAGTGATGGGACGTTATCGATGTTGTGGAATCACGTTAAAGAACATGTGAGTCAAAAGAATTGCATTTATGCATTATTCTTAAAGAATCATGAGTCATAACGATCTACGTAACATGCGAAGTTACCTCTTCTTATTACTACATAGTTTAAAACAAAGAAACTTTCTCTGTCCCTATGTCTCTATGTACGCTTAAATCTTAAAAAGTGGGATTGATTTTGATGCGGTTTTTTTAAAGATAAAGTTATTCAAGAGGAAGGTTTTAGTATATAATTTATTAGGTTTTAAACAAAGCGGGCGAAGCCGCGAGCGGAAACCTAGTTACTTTATAAACTAAGTAATTATTGAAAGAGTAGTTTCTTGTGTTTCTGCCCACTTATTAATTAGATAATCTTCGAAGTATTTCCACAATTTATTAATATTCTGTTAGCGTTGCTTTATCATCCTGATTACGCAATAATAGCAGAACGTTCATTATACAATGTGTTGAGAATTTTAAACATCGTATTGTTTTCCAACTTTTAAACTTTTTTATAAAACGATATATTATATAATATAGTATTCTTTCACAGATAAATTACAGTATTGATTTTAAAGTCTTAATAACTTTACATAATTACGATTGCAGTTCACTCGGAAAAACCGTAATAAATCATCTATAATCGACTGCGTGTGACAACCCTATTTGCGATTACGCTAGTGTGGGGCGATGGAATACTGACGATTGCATTACCATCTCAAACGTGACGCCGGGGCGCAAAACTTGTGAATTTTTAATTCAAAGCCTAAATACGTCGCATTTCAACCTCATTATTTCCACGCATATTGACGATAATTTTAATCCGGTAAGGCGTTTGATGTTGGATTTTTCGGTCTGACAGTTGTATAAGTTCGAGATCTCTACTGTTTGGACAGCTTTGTTTTACTTTATTTATTCAGAGTGTAAGTATGTATTTAGCAAAATACGAGTCAATAAATGAAATAAATTTCTTATGTATTTCACTCAGATAAAATACAGAAAAACTTATTATAATTTGCCTATGATAAAGTAAACAGGATGTTCCAATTCAGGCCATTTTAATAAATCCGCGCAAACTTGTCGTGCCATCATTTTGGGCACATCTAACGATGTTATAGACAGAAACGACAATTCCTTTTGATCAATCCCGCAATCGTCTCAGAGTACGGCTTATCCGATTTAATTCCGTCGAAATATTGTAATTACACGCTCAAAGTATAAGAAAGTCACGGCAATATAGACTTAGGACGTAAGAAATAGGAGCGGATTTCGTTCAAATAAGATTAAGTATGTATGATCAGATGGTGACTGTTCAGGCCTCTTTGGACTCATATTTTAATATTGCGGAGGGCGTTTTGCTAGATTAAATCCGAATTGAAGAATTCGGCTGTGGAGTGACTGATGATTAGACGTGTGCTTGATAGCTGGATATTGGAAATATATTTTTATTTTACACCCGTATCCGTTATTGTACTGGGTCTTTGCAGGGGCTCGTCATTAGATCGGATTATTGCGTATTTTTTATAGATGTAAAGTACAAATAGGGAGGAAGATGAAAAAGCAAAGAAAAAAGAATTTTTAAAACCTTTACAAAATTCTTAAGTTCAAACCTCGAGTTGTAATGAGAGCTCGTTACAACGAGGTTTGAAAAATTATGCCTTATTTTGGGCTATTCATGTAACGTTAGCAAAATAACTGAGCCCTGTAAAAGGCATAAACAAGATATTTTGCATGCAAGATACAGTTCTCACATTTTGTACAACTAAATTTAATTATGCTTGTATTTTTCAAGGATCTGGCCAGTGCTTCTGATCTCTCTTGCTTTGGTTTTTAATAAAGAAGACCTTATTTTTAGAGTACTAAACTATACCTAAGTGTAAAATTTGTACCAATCTACGACCCCACCAGTAATTTCATAGTAAAAAAAATATTTTTTATAATTACATTTAACCGCTACCACTCATCACTTACAGTCAAGAGTTATTAAGGCGTCGGAAACGCTCCTGATATTCAAGGACCTTAAGATTTGCTAATTACGGCCGCTGTTAAAATTAACCGTCCTCGCTCTCATAAAAACCTCCGTCTTATAAGCCATTGTTTTAAGAACATACCCTTTTGAAATTCTTAATTATTACGAAAATTCTGGACGAGGTTTCACTTTAGGTTTTCCGATTTTACATATGTGTGCGGAGTATATTATAAGTAATTTCAGTAAGGGTAGAAATTCTTTAGGTGTGTTATTCTTAGTATTAAGGTCTGCCTTTTTGTTAAGTTAAAGCTAGATGCAATTTTTTGGTGTAATTCTTGTGTTCAATCTAGGATAACATGGGTGTACCTACACATTGAAAACACATGAAATATTTAAATCAAAATGAATGAATCGTTTGTTTATTGCCTTAACTAAACCCATAGAGCACCGAAAAAACAGACGAACCTCAAACTTGTTCACGATAAAGCGTCACAAATCTAAGAGACAATTTTAATTGCTTTCCATCCACGCATTGTGCATTAACTTGTCACGAAGACACTGACTTGCTTATAAACTTAAATTAAGGCAGGAGATAAATGGGATCTGTCAATATCTACCCATTAATGATTTCCAAAGCGTTTGAGGGTTTTATTTAACGCTGAGTCAGTACTGCACTTAATATTATAGTCTGGTGTTGGATTGAAATGTAATTTTCTTGTAGAGGGATGGATGTAATGGACGACTGCGAATAATTTTCTTCGCTTACGCTTTTAAATAGATACTTAGTTTGTACTTAAGTTTTATGACGGTGCGTGAATAGACAGCTTTATTTAATATGGAGCGGTTTATGGATGTTTCATATTTACGCGGTGTGAGAAGGGTATTTCGATTTTTGCTTTGATATACGTTTACATATTGTATGATTTATGGTATTTTATAGAAGTAATGATATGACTTCAGATGAATCTTTGTTTATTATATTATGTATTATCATATATTGAAGATCTTCTATTCATATATCATACGTACACAAAATTGGCATTATTAAATTACATAATGTCCTGCCTTGAACTTTTAGGTAAACAAAGTAGTAGGTATATAGGCTTTTAATACTGAACTTAATATGTATTAAAAACTTAATTATATATAGGTAAAATGTAAGTAAACGTTAACCACTCGACAATTATTCAGTACTAATAGTTATGATTATAACTATTAACTACTATAATCCCCTGAATGTAACTAAAATACGAAAATGTAATTTCAAAACTTATAATACCAAAAGAGGTCGTATTCGTTTAAGGTATTAAGGTTAGACCTAGAAAAAAGTAATGGCTCTTTCTACCTTGTCAGGCCACTTAAGCACTTAACCACGTTAGTGATAAAAATATATTTATTTAAGGCGTCATTTTTTATTATTTTTGTGGTTAATTCTT
The DNA here is from genome assembly GCA_907164685.1 of Colias eurytheme. NCBI lineage: Eukaryota > Metazoa > Arthropoda > Insecta > Lepidoptera > Pieridae > Colias > Colias eurytheme. Next base: position 11,690 of record CAJQZN010022422.1, read on the forward strand.
TATTACTTTAACACTGGCTGCCGTTTGAAAATGTTTATTTTATTTAGTGTCGCTATAAAAAGTAACAAAGATTGTTTGTACAAAGCTTCTTTGCAGGTTTAGTAATAATCGACTTTGCAAATATAATTTTAGTATTCGCATTAGGTTCGTAACGGAATTTTCATGTATCTTGAAATATTTTTAAACTTTATATTAGAAAAAAAGGGATTTTCATTCACGCAACATAAAAATATCACCGCAAATTATCCTTGGAGTTTTTGAAATTCCTGTAAAAGAAAGATGTACCAATTTATTGTGAAGTGAAATTTAAGCAGTTTATAATATCGTTTGCCTTTTGCCATAGTTACAGCCAAACATGGAAATAAACAAATTGACTGGTGTGAAAAATAATGAAGGTAAAATGAAAGCAATTAAAAGTGCAAGGAAACGTTTCCACCACAACCCTCGGTGCCTGGCACCGTCTCCCCTCAGGCTAATAACCTTGCTTAAGTGGTATTGAAAAAAATAGATAAGAGCAATTTCGTATATTGAGTTTTTAATGGCTTTTCGGTCGTAGTTTCAAATGCACTGATGTAACTGTGACGTTTGATTCTTTCGTTTTGTGTAGGTAACTGTTTAAATGGTTTGTTTAAATGATATCGTTTCGATAAATACCTATATGTGGATCGACGGTGATAAACAAATCACAATGTATCAAGTTAAATATGTTCGTACGAATATTATAATTCACAAAATTATTAAGGGTTGATTTTTCAATCCTTAGTTAATACTTATTCGTCGAATAACGTATTATACTACCATTTCAAAAATGTATTTTTTTCCAAAAATGTAGTCTTTGACAGTTTACGGGTGACATTTTAATATTATCGTGTAATACTTTATTGGGCGAATAAGTTTTAACCATGGATTGAAAAATCGGCCCTTAATAGATATTTTGTTAAAAATGTCAACTTTTAACAGTAAATCAAATAAAATAATACATTTTATCAAAATAACTTATCAAGTAAACATCTCCAACTTTATAATTTATCATTCCACGAACGCTGAATAAAACATTCGGAAATAAACACATTTCCTTGACAATTAAGTGGTGAAAAGATTGAAATAAAAGCGTCGAGCGAAGACAGGGCGCGAATCGATACCACCGTGAGCTATGAATATTGTATTCAACGGAACGTTTGTAACGCTGAAAAAACACTTTAAAATACGTGTTATTTTGTTATTTCTGTAATATCTGTGGCGCATACGTGTGATCGAACAGCTGTTGGTTATTTAACCCGGATTATGTATGAAATACAGTTGAAACGCGCCATTTTTGTAGAAATAAAGAAATCGAGCCTCGAGTCTGCGAGCTGCTCTCAGGATTTAAATCTGACGGCTTTAAATATCGTTCTTGCGAATATTTTGGTTGGTACGTGGTTGTAATTATTATCCTACTAATATTATAAATGCAAAAGTTTGTAATGATGGATCGATTGTTATTCTTTCACGAAAAATCTACTAGACGGATTTAGATGAAACTTTAAAGTAATATAGGTTACACATTAGAATAACAAATGAGCTATAGAATATAGCTATAGCTATTTAAACAAGAATATTCTATTTTTGGTGTGTTTGTTTGTAACGATTCAATTAGATTTAAAATATGTATTTTCCATCAACTAAAATGTACTTAAACTAGCGGTACGCCCCGGCTTCGCCCGTGGTACATATGAAAAATAGATGTTGGCCGATTCTCAGACTTACCCGATATGCACAGAAAATTTCATGAGAATCGGTCCACCCGTTTCGGAGGAGTATGCAGACTAACATTGTGACACGAGAATTTTATATATAAGATTCACCTCTATATTCCACAACATAATTAGCATTACACACAGGAAGGGCTATCTTGACCTACACAGCGCTATAGCAAGATTAAAGGCCTAGAGTAGCTCCAGCCAATAATTCCAATTACGTGTAGACCGACGTAATAAGTCAGCGGATGCATTGTCCATTAATTGTGGTAGTAGCTTACTATAGTACGATACGAATTTTGCTTGAATTGTCGTGTATAGATAGGTAATTATTTGTCCAAAGAATTAACACAAATAACAAAACATAGTATGCACTTTGTAACTATCTAATGCGCAGTGAATTTGTGATTGACAGCGCTGATTTTCAGTCAACATGACGCCAATCTTTCGTGAAAGGAGAGAGTTATAAGCCAAGACTGACGCCAGGTCTAATTTACTGTAAATGTTCTGTTATTCAATAAAAAATAAGAATAACCTTACCATATAACCTATTTCTCTTTGTTTAAATGTGCCATGAACATCAACATTATTTATTTGACAAGCTTTCAATTTAAACCCATACAGTCTTAAGAAATAGAGATGTGCTGCATCTATCGACTTGTCGATACAGAGATTGTTTAGTTTTGATTTCAGATAATTTTTTTGTTATTTATAAAATTTTATACATAAGTTTTAAAATTAATTCAAGTCTATCATTATCCGATTCATTCTTATTATAGAATATAATCTTCCATATATTTAAAGAATGACATATTATACAGTTTTTCAGTACTCAAACACAAAACGACGTAACGAACACACAATACCACACGTAAAATAGTGATGTGCCGTAACGTATCGATCAGTCGATGAATTATTGAGCGGGCGAGCGGAAAATATCGACGCGAACATAAGTCTATTTGCCCGCTGCGGGGTTATTTCAGAAGTGGAACATTGTTTATGGAATTCTTAATACAGTTAGCCGAAGTGACATTTCGCGGTGGAACTGGGAACTATTGTCGTCGCGAAATGAATTGTATCCGTGAAATTGTAGCTAGCGTTTAATTTGTTTGATAGTTGTGAGTTATGGCGATCGCTTTGATACTGGAGAATCTTGCTTTCGTTTTGTGTTATTTTATGTTGCGTTTAATGGCTTGGTTTTGGAAATTGAATAGAGAAGGCACTGCTAGAAAATTGTTTAACTTAGGTATAGTGCTATGCTTTTGTGTGTGTGACGGGGCTATCTGAGGAGTGTGACGCACACAGACATAATATAGAATGTCTATATTGTTTATGTGTGTGGAACTCTGCCAGAAATTAATCAGCTGATAGTTAGCGTTTACCTTTTTCGTAGAAATTTTTAAGTACATAGGTAATAGAAGAAAGTTTGCAATAAAAGACAACGTAGAAATAGTAACGTAGTATACAAATTACTAGGTAAGCTTACGCTACACTAATTACGATACCTAATCGAAAATAAACAAAAAAATTACTACATGTATTTTTGAAAAAGAGTTTACACGCATTAAATAAAGCCGAATTAATGTACCAATTCTGTGAAGTAATTGGTTATTATAATAATTGGATGTATAATATATCTTAATTTATTTATCATTGGCAAACGAGCGTGCTGATTGAAATTGATCATGCACATAGCTGGCAATATCTGCTTATTATCTAGTAGTAGCGAAATTAATAACCGATTAACTACTAGCCAAACAAGCTGGCTTTACTTCGGTTCAACGGTTTTCAATCTCGACCATTACGTGATATTGTGGCAATGTAAATAATTTAGTTTGTAGGTATGTGAGTAGGTTTAAGAAATATAGGGAACAAAAATATTTAAATAAATTATAAACGTTTCACATGCATCGTATTTAAATTATTAGGAACTATTATTGTCTAAAAAAACTTCAGATACATTTTAATTTTAAACGTAGGTACCGTACGTACGTTTGATACCATGGCGCTCTGTTTAAATGACGACTTATACTCAAAGACAGACCTGTTCCTGACTGACATATTATCTTTACTTGTACTAGTACTAAATAAGAGTCTTGATGACTACTTATATTTAAGAAAAATATATACAAATTGTCGGATGTCGATCAATCTATCCACACATACCTGTTACCTTCCACCGTGCAACTTACCAAAAGTAATCTTACATATTACATAGAGTTAGTAAACGTAATAAAACAGAGATTGCTATCACCGTCGATGGCCAAGCGAGCCAACAAAGACACAAAAGTGACGCTTACAATACAACTAGACAGTTATTACATTCCTGAATAATGGCGTTGTGGTGAACCGAATTTAATCAACGACTTAGCTTGACTTAATGTGGAGGTTATTGCTTTTTGTTAATACGCTCTTTTTAGGTGAAGGATTAAGAATTTTTTGTGGGAACAATGTTTGTAAGGGAGCTCTGTTTGGTTTCAGGCAAATCGAATGCTATACTATAATTTAGTTAGATACTAAATATGATAAAAAAATATTTCTAAAACGAACTCAAGTTTTTTCCGCTTTCAATAATCATGAAAAGGATCTAGTATACTTCTATTATAGCCTCGTGGGTATCATAAGTACCAAACTTAAAACTAAACATAAATAATTCTACGTTACCCGATAAAACGTGTTTTAATCTATTATGAATGTGTACACACGGACATGACAATCTCCATTATTACACCGGCAATTGTCTCGAAAATGCAGCACAAATTCATAAAGTTGTATATTTAATGAAAGCTAAAGACACTCGAACATGTAAATGGCATGTAGGCTATCCGCATATCCTTTCCGCATGGCCAGTCCACTCTACAAATGATATCTCTTTAAATATTCATTATCAATACGTCGACCGCTATCCGACTTGGATCTACAATCCCTGTGCATTGCATTAACTATTTAGCTTTGAATTTTGCAAGCGAATTTATGTTTACGCGATAATGTATTTTATTACAATGCGAATAGGATACATTTAAATTAGTTGATGTGCAATTTGACGAAACCACAAGCATTGTTTCGAATATTTCCTTGAAAAGCACCGAGTACAACCTAATACGTTGATTATCGTATTTATTACTGTATGTACATATTTTATAAGCTCACTGTATCATTGTTTTATGCTTTCTGAGTAAATTAATTAGGAAATTATAGATGATCTGTTACCATAGATCATATTCATTGCATAAATTCGTATTATTAATTCTATTGAAGTACGTTAAATGTGCATTAACTATTTAAAGGTAAAAATTGTAATTGCTTAATGTACCTTCGTAATGGTGACAGGATTACCCAAATAAATTCATTAGGTCTAGAGATTACTTCATACAAACAAAAGCACTAAAACTTACCCCTTTATAATACTAGTATAGATAAACAAAACCAGTAGCTATTTGTATTCACAGTTAGAACGGCAGTCACGAATGCTTTAAGTTTGATAATTTACGTAGTTTTACCAAAATTTGATAACTTCCAAATGGATTAACGACACGTATAATTAATGTATCAACACAATTAGCCACCCTTTTTGCATTTCAAAGTATTTCCAATTTGATAAAAAACACGAATTAAAGTATTATGAAATACACTAGTATACCTATAAGTACATATTTATTTTTTATTTTTACGTTACAATTTTCTGTGTCTAATTTAATTGTTTACTGAACTTGTTAAGTCAAATTTACAAATACAATATAAAAAAAATTATCGATACTAACAGCGCATCACTAAAATTTACAGAATGCATCACAACCATTTATGGAAGTAGGGCAGTGGTCCCAATTACCGAACGCGACGTCGATAACGTATGCATCGCGTAACAGCTTGAAAAACTGTCTTTAATGTTCTTATTATCGATTAGATATTTTCGTCGACAACATACTTTCGACAACATACTTTACGTCGATTACTTCTGATACTTGTGTTTTCTATTGTATACTGTGAAAATGTTATAAAATTATAGCATTAAAGTCATGTAATTAGACTTCTTGTCTAACTTTTATACTAAACGGTTGATATTTTTTTTTGTATTGAATAAAAAACAAATACGAAACTAAATAAATCGGTCATAAAATATTCCAACGCATTGCATTTAAAATGCTTGCAAGTAATTTTCTGCAATTATAAGAAAGTTGGAAAAAGCCAATTATCTTTAAAACTTTAAATTATAATTGGTCATATATTCACGGAAGACACATTCTTTGTTTTTTGTGTTTTATAAATCTTTATTAATTAAATGCGTTCAAATAAGTTGTTTATTCGCATTCGATTTAAAATTAAAGGTATACAATATACTCCTCCATTTCTAACATTTACAGTCAAGAACAGGTTGAAACTGTAAAAAAATATATATATCCGAGTCCACATAAGCCTAATTCCTCATTTGATAATTTCCATATAGTTTAATTACTGCTAAATACGCGACGCGGTCGCGGGAAGCGCGCGAAGCAACCGCCGTTTGACATCAGAATTAATTCGTTACCACGCAAAATTAAATCTAGTACAAGAGCTAGAACAGTGTTCTCACCTCGCTGTTAGTGAATGACTAAACAGGGTGTCCATATTTAATCCGCGCTGTATCGGTTAATGTGCGGCGAACACATGCATTATTCAGAACGCACCAGAACTTGGCGCAGTGTTCCGTTGCGCATAATGACGTCTGACTTGCCGCCATGACGGTGAATGCGCGGGAACTGTTGACATAACGCTGACAGTTGAGCGCGCGAAAGTTTTTTTTTTAATTGAGGACTGATGTTTTTGAATGTTTTAGTGTTGCAATTGCATCGAATATTTTCCGATACTTTTTGCTATAGAAATCTACAATTCATTTATAAATAATTAAAAGCGCACTTAAATTAGTTTTTCAATAAACGTAAGAAAAATAATTTTAAAGCTGAGTAATTGAAAAGCTTTTAAAATCTAGCATTGCTTGTATTAAAAATGAACGTAGCATTGTTTACATCTAGCGGAACAACGTTTTCTTTATCTAAACAAGAAATAAAAGAAACACTACTGGGACTTGGGCCAAGCAAAAAGTCACATTAAATCCGCTAATTTATGATTGACCTATATTCCCAAATCGATACTTATAAACTCTGAAATTCAGCGGCCATTTATGTAAAATATCAACAACCACAGTGTGCGTTGTGATGGTTAATAAATTAGCATACATTTAGGTCGATAGTTATATTATGTACTCGATTATTCTGAAACTAGATGTTAACTTTGGAAATTAATTATAAAGCTCAGATGAGGTATCTTTTGTATATAAAATGGGTATCAGCAGAGCGTGTATTATTTAAGTGATATTTATGATTTCATGAAGCGTTATTTTTGTTAATGGTTTTTTAACAGCTATCAGGGGATATAACTTTGAAGTCGTGTTGAAATAATCATTCATTTTTTCCGATTTATTATTAATGTTCTAGATTACTTAACACAGTTTAATCCATCAGTCCTCGGAATCACAGACACAATAGAAAATCTATTGTGTCGCGCCCCGATCGGGCCTTACGGTGGTCAATGGGTTAAGATTACATTAAGTTTGGTTCTTTAATAATATTTTATGTTAAGTAAAGAAACACGGTTTCTATAGAAGGATCGCAACAATTGTTCGACCAGATAAAATAAACAGACGATTCAAGTTGAAATTTCTAGTATTCCTTGAAATTCTTGCACGCCCGATCGCCTACCTCCTGGGGTCGATAAATTAAGGTCAACAGGCAGACGGACATCGTTTTTTTACGGTCGATTCACCTGCAATCCACGTATTTAATTTAGCTATGAAGTTGCATCTCCCCCTACGGTGTACCGCAGGGAAATCTAATGATTTAATACGGTTATAAAAAAGTTGCGGGGATTTCCAGCTCCGGGGAGACTTGATTCCGATACTTTTAAATTTTATGTGCTGCTGAATACCGAATTTATAGACGATGTTTACCCACTGAAGACATTAAATTCGCTTCCTTAATCATACGCCGTGAAACAAACGACAACGAACATGTTGTTAATTAAAATAAAAGGAATGACTCGTGTTACTTTATAATTAAACGAGCTAAAGTTATTTCTCAAACGCAATGCTTATACTCACTTAAAACACAAACACGGGCCGTGTCTACAATATTTGTGTTAAATTCTGTACACATTAACTGAATGAACACTGTCGCAGCATACTAACTCAATTTATTTAACGAATGCCATACATTACCTCGCTTCAGAACAATTCACTATAAGCTTTTCGTTTGCCAAGTTTGCGGGTATCCTGAAATGTCAACAGTGACGCCGCGGCGGCCATTCGTCGTTCGGGCGCCGAGCGAAGCGGACGTCTCATATTTATTTTATTAATAAATATGTTAATGTGTCAGGTAAGTGGCGCGGTTCCATTATTCATCAAGGAAGGTAGCTCAGTTGACATAGCCATGGATAGCGCCCATGCAAATTCAATCCGGCGAGATACGACGGGAATTATCATAATTGTAAGTGAGGTTTTTGTTTCTATACCTGCGGGGGAAGTTTAATCCGAAGTTTGCGCGACACTTTTAGTTTTATATAAAGCCGTCATCGCGGTGCCATTTGCAATTCAGATTGTAGGAAAAGGCGGACGAGAATCCGTTGCGCTACAACTTTTGCCGTCGCGGATTTGTTTGAAAAATACACAGGTTTCGTCTTTTTCGGTCGCCGGCGCCGCTGCTTTTTAGAGTTACGTAAATTGAATTATCTTTGCCGTGTAAACGGGGGAAGTTTCGCCTGCAAATTAGCCACGCTTTAAATAATTTTTAAGGGAAATAGAAACAATCTCGGCGTGAAATAAAATGTTTCGAAACTTGCAGTAGGTACGTAGGTAAGCGTAAATTGCGGTTGGCCGCGGAAAAACAAACATCGGGAACAAAGTTTGATGAAATTAAAAGGTAATGAGTTTATATTTTGTGATGGATGAATTTTATCCGCTATAGTTAAGCGCGGTTGTTAATCAGTGTACTAATTGTAGAGCTGTTAGGTATTATTATGAAGCAAAGATAAAGTTAAAAAGGCGTTTGAAACGGAAACACATGAAACGTTTATCGGCATGTCTTTACAGCATCATCAGTAAAGAGGGACGTTAAAGTGGGATCTCGTAAATATTATGTTGGATTGGAAAAGCCTACCGATCCATTTTTATGTCGGATCGCTCTATATTTATGGCTAGGATGTAGAATTGGACATAAAACTGAAGATTTGAAAGTTGTAAATACGATTCTCTCGGATTGGATACGAATATACGTTTCTGATTTCGTTTACAATGTATTTGCAACGCTTCTAATATGATAATTTTAGATTTCACACATTTTATGCATTTTGTTATGGGGAGTTGAATAAGTTCCTTGGAATCCGTTTTTTTACATCTTCTCTAATTTACAAATAAGAGAAGTGAAGCCATTTTCAATTCAATTAATTTTACCTATAATAATTACAGATGTGAAAACTTGTTTTAATCTAGTATTCTGTGTAACCGTACACGTGTCTAATTGTCTGTTTTACCTACCTTTTAAGTAGTTGGTATAACAAAATGTATTAACACAGTTTTTAAAATAAACAACATAGTTATTCTATTCCATACTTTATTTTCACTTTTTACGCAGGGTGAGAGGTCAATTCCGAGAGGCTGCCAATCAGAGCAGGCGGCGCAGTTACCATTCTTTGTCTTGACATGTACATACATACAGACTCGCTGCATTCATCACTCTGTTGCCATAGATACAGGAAGGTTTAGAGGTGACACCGTTTTTGGCACTACTAAGAGTAATCACTTATTGCTGTCTGAGTAATTGTGATGTGTTATTTGAAAGTGAGATTGTGAAATGTAGGTCGTAAAATATTTACTGTTAACATTGATTTTATATAGAATAGTTTTAGATAGTTAGTAATCAATGTAAACGCTGGATTTCCTTTAATATTATGGCTTTGAATTTGCAACGCAGATTCACCGATTGTATCTGTAACACATTTTGTAAGTAATAATACTTGAATTAGAAGGTTCAATTAGAAATAAACATGCTGTATTTATCTTCCTACACACTCTTAATTTATGTGATCAGCAACGCACAACTTTCTTACATTATACACCCCAGTCTCCAATACCCGTAAATAATTGAACAGGCGCGTCTATACATTCCTAACTCCGCAGCGTAGTGAATGTTTTAACAAATGAAAGACGCGTCGCTAAAATACTTTCAGGCTTCAGCTTACGCACATTTCACACGCTCCCCCAATAGCGTACTTTTATCAAATTGTTTTTTCCTGAAATATTGACGGTATATAAAGCATTCGTGAAAAGTTTTAAAAGTAAGAGTGTATACTCGGAGTGACGTGCTTCATGAAAAGATGTTGAATCTTTTACGTTGATTATTTAGTTTAGAAAGATGTTTCAAAAATAAGCCCTGTAAAATGTACTTACATGTAAATTTAAAAGTTCGTATTTTCTACTTCGGATGTTCGAAAAATAACTGAATCGATTTTAGTAAATCTTATTATAGATGTAGAATATATAATATACTAGCGGTCCGCCCCGGCTTCGCCCGTGGTACATGTTTACGTTTTCTCTACATAAGAACCATCCTCGTACTTCAAGGAATATAATAAAAAAAGAATTATCGAAATCGGTTCAGCCGTTCTCGAGTTATGCGCTTACCAACACATTTTGCGATTCATTTTTATATATAAGAAGATAGTCTAGATACAGATATAGGTAGTATAGGTAAGACTAAGTAGTATGAAAATATCAAACATCAAAGAATCCTGAATACATCCAAATTGAAAAATAAACAAAACTTCTCAACATTAAGGTCTCTATTTGACCTGAAAGTAAACGTGAAATATCTCAAAGAACACCGAAATAACCTAACAAGTTGTTTTCAAAACGTTTTTGTATAAGCAAAGTTTTAATTGGTGGATTAATACGTAGCTCGTTAATAACCTTTCTGTTGAAAACACACGGAAGTATACCCGAGCGTGAACGCTGCTTTTGACCGATTACAGAAAATGTGGCTTTTAAGAAGTAGAAATTTATCAGAACTTTTTTTAATGTTTTCTAAAGTAGTAAGCGCGTAAAAACCACAGGACAGTTCTTTGGCATATTATGTAGTTAGATATAAGTTACATATTATGTAAATTTATTGACATTATTTTAAAAGAGCAACTATGGAGTTTCTTGCCGATTCTTCTCCATAGATACTGCTTTCCGAATCGGTGGTAAATGTTAAAAATACTATGTAATGACGATTCGAAAGTGCTACTAAATAGTAGTCTAATTGAATAAATGAATGTTTGAGTTTGAGTTGAGTTTGAGTTTAAGATGTGAATCTGGATTTTACTGGGGGTATAATTTTTTTTAAGTAAATCTTAACCCTATGAGCATTGAATAGCTTCGAGATAGGAAAAGTAGGTAGTTAAAGGAAGAGTCAGTTAAAGTTCTCTGTATCTTTGGAAAATAATCTATCTATCAATTGAATATAGGTAATTAAATTAAAGACTCCGTTATATTTTGTGAATGGTACTTTATATTACACCATTATTATTTAAATCCATAGGTATTACATTAATATCAACCAGATAATTATATAACAAAAAAAAAACGCGACGCTCTACCACATTTTGTCGCCCGTACATTAAATGTTATGTTACTTACGAACGAAAACCGTTTAACAAAATTATTCCCGTTTTGTGCAAATATTAAAGCACTGATTGAGTTGAAAACTTGGAGGGAGGGGGGAAGGGAAGCGGGGGATTTGCCTTTGATTAGTACGCGGCATTCGGCGTCACTTGAGTAGATAATTGTATGAACGAGCGCTGGTAATGCGTGCTTGTATACTCTGTGGTTACCGTTTGGCAGATTGATTTTTTAATTTCGCAGTTAATTGTCTATGGTTTGTACTTCTTAATTTCCAAAGTTAATTCCATTGTTTAACGTTGATTAAAAATTAAAAGTACTCACAGACCAGATATACCTACTTCTTTAATATTGTTCGAGTATGCAGAGATTGATTCATACCTGAAAACAAACAAATTTATGATTAATATTTAATCGAATAGAATATCAAATTAAGTACAATTTTAAATAAAACCCATTGTATAAATACAATTAGCAGGCCATTAAAACAACCACCAAAGCGTAGGATCCATCGGCCGATAATTACGTATTAATGAAACTATAAATTAATTTATTAAAAATTCATTCATTAATTAATAAAAATTTGGAGGTAATGTTCGGGAGCCCGTTTACATTGTTAATTTGGTTCTTGTTATAAATTTCAGATTAAGCTACGGGCAGACGTGTAATCGCGCCGTGTGGAGCGACCCTTAATTTATGACATAATTATTCGTACCCGAATGTGGAAGCGATAAAACGTGATAAAACAAGCCGAGCTGCGTACTTTATAATTATATGGGGCTGATGCAGTGGCCGGTGACTGATTATGGAGGCTGCGGGTTCGATAAACATTGCTTAAAATATTGCTAATATTAAGACTTATAAGTCTTGATAGATATTGCTTTATCTGAGTGTTTTATAATAATAAAAATAATGTATTATATATATGAAAATGACGTATTTAAAACTAGTCAGTCTTGAGTCAGTCATTACGGTATAAACTTTGCTTAGTTTGTGGCTAGATAGCGCTCACTGCGATCAGATGACAATCTCACTTCAAAACATGACTATTTCTTTAGTTGATTACTACAAACAAAAAAACAATCCACACTTTCGTCTTCTATGTATACTTTGTTTGTACTCTGAAGACCGTGCCAATCAAACTTAAAAAACATTACAAGAACACAAACACTAGCAGCGCATTACACATCCAGTAAAAGGATCGAAATTACCAACAAAGGGAGGACTGGATAAACACGGAAGGGGTACCACATCCGCTAAGAAAACACTTTATTGTCTGCCAATGTGGGGAGAGTCAATCGACAAAATTGTCCAACTTTCGCTATGGCGTAATTTTTAAACGACTGCCGATAAAGTGTTATGTTTTCAGGGTTATGGAGTTTCGTGTTTTCTTGGAAGACATTTTAGGAATATCTTCAAAAGCGAAATAATACATTTTTAAACATATTATGTTCATTTAACTACACAGAACCCTCTAAGCTATCCGTTTGACTTTCATTATTCTAATAGGTAAATCTAGGCCACACTGTTATGGTTACAATTGACCAGAAACGATGTAGGTTAGGTTAAATTGCAATCGTCTATTCGTCCTAGATCAGCGCTATAGTTAAGTATTGAATATCATTGTGTAGAGATTTCAAGCTCTACAAAAATATAAGGTACGGCAAAGATACAAAGCTTTGTCATAATAATGTGTGTTTAAAGATTTTATCGAACATGTTATGTTTCTTAAAAAATGTAAACAGTCACATTCAAATATCACATAACTTCCCATATTAGCCGTAACATATACACAATAAAAGTTGACGTTTACTGCGTATAATTTTTTTTATTTCAGCTTTGTTTTATTGACAGGGGCTGAGATGGGACAATTGAATATAAAGACATTTCATTTTTTCCCGTGTCATGGAAGATTAGATTTGCGCGGGAGATTACCGCTCGCGGAATATATTAAAAAGTTTTTCCAAAATCCCATATTTAGCATACGAATTGGTCAATTATTGGAGGAACTGCGAAATTGTATTGAGGGTAAGGTATTTTTTTATTGGAGACATTTCAAAAAATTTTATGAGTGTTATGATTACTTTAAATTGTATTTATCCACTTTACGATTTTATAAGACTAAATAACATGTGTTTAACCTTCGATATTTATTATTCTGATACAAATAATCGATACTTGAATGCATTTTTTACATTTACCCATAATACTCAATAAGTTATTATTATAAAGATAAATATCGATTTGTAACGAAACTAAACACAAGTTTAGTTCGGTTAGGTTTCCGCATACTTCGATCGCGTGCACTTTACGTTAACGCGATAACTATTCCCGATACAAATTTGCATCCCATATTTCATTCTATTCTATTTATTTTTACAACAAAAGTAGCCCACGTCCTATACCTATCTATACACAAGAATTCATAGAAGCAATTTAACAGATTGAGTGAAAAATTAAATGCAAAAGTTCGAAAGATCAAACGTGAAATTTCTCGTTTAGATTTTCGAATTTTTTCGCTTCACTCAAAAATTTCGCTTGAAAATGCAGCGCACGATAAAATATTACGAGCACGTGACAGAGTCATACGTTAAATCCAGAAAATAAGCATTTGGGAAGACATCCACTAATTCGGTAATAGAATTGCACCTTGTTAGCACGCGCATCGAATGCATGCATCGTACGTGGTTACTTTGGCGGCAAATTTAGCGGGCACAAGAAATATTAAATTGATGACTTTGAATTGAAAATATTACATTTTTTGCTTGTTAGATTGAGCGTATATTTAAAGGCAACGAATAGGCATGTGTGTACGCTTATTGTTAATTGTTTGATTAAGTGATTTTGCTTGATTTTAGTTAATGACAATGTTGATAAAAATATCGTTGGTATTCTTGGAAAAGAGGTTACAAACACGTACAAATGAGCCTGTTCAATATTTCTATATTGTTTCGAAGTTGTGACGAATATAAACTTGGATCATGTTTATCATTATTTATAACCACAATTCAATATAATCCGTAAATACCTAGATTGCTACTTTTAACACATGATTCGAAATAAAACTACAATACGTGACCATCACGAGGAAACGAAGATATCCGTATGATTACGAACCGCTGCTAGTGTGACCGCACAGCGCATGGGCAGCGGATTACGGGTACGATTACGGTTAGCGCGGGCAGCGGTTATCATTATGTTTGTTTTTTTTTATCACATGTTTTTAATTGTTCAGTATGTTGGGAGTAGTAAGGAAGAAAGACTATACTCCATAGTTTTTTTTTGGACTTCGATATTGTGATTAACTATACAAAAAGTATTGTATTGAAACAAACAATTTCTTCAGCTTCTGGACTGAATGATTATGTAATAGAATGGTTATCGGAAACAATTTGGGTGCGTTATAGTTATTTATCCGGTATCAAAGTTAAGTAGACGGAATACTATAAAAAGCGTGCTGAAATAAAGGTGTATGCCACTATTTCCAAGAATACAATAAGTAAAAACACATTACTTACACACACACACATGTGCCATGTTCTATGACGTATTCATCACGAATATAAGAAAGCTCTAACAAAAAACATAACATAAACATTTTCTCAATTGTATTGAATCGGTGACAGGTTGCTCTGTTTGTCCAACCTTGGGCGCCATTTCTTTCCCATTTTAATCTATTTAATGTTATCCTAATCCATGTTTTCCTGCTTTCGCCTTCCTTTTCACCTTGTAACTGTTATGTTCAAGTTAATTCCAACTCCTGCACTCAATTTTGAACTTTAATTACTTTCACAAAAGGAACATTATCAATTCTTAGTTTTAAGCAAAATCAGTAAAAGCGACAGTTCGCGAAGAACCAATATCAAATTAATTATCTCATAAGTTTCCAAGTAATTAATAAATCGACCAACATTTTCAAAGTCCATTAAGAGTTGAATTTTTTAACCTTTTTACATCAATGGCCGCTTTACGAGATTGGGGATAATTATAGAACTTAATCAAGTTATTTAAATTTATGCGACGTGCATCGCGATTTGAGTAAACAAACGAATTTAAAATAAAATTCTGTTCAAACTGTCGCTTGACACGAATGGTTAACGAAAATAAATGTTATCACGTCAGTAATTATAGAGTTTTGAAAAGTAGTTGTTAGTAAATTACTATATTATGTGCGAGATATAGCCAACAACAAATCAGGTGGAAATTTATGTTTATTTTAGTGATAACAATGACTTGATAAACTCTTCATGATAAATACATGTAATAAGGTAGGTACTATATACTTATTCTATTACTAAGAAGTAGTATTAATTACTTAGGAAGTAAAATGTTTGGGTTGAAACCTGGTGTAGAAGTTAATTCTATGTATGGAATACGTATAGAAGCTATATTTTATGTACTGAGTAGCGAAGGTTCGAAAATTAAGCACAGTCTAATCACAACACACTCGTTAGACATCTAAATGACAACAAAAAAACATTCAACATTAAATCCATGAAATTATAAAACACCAAAGGATATTAGAACAGAGCATAAAGATATTATCAGAAAAGTCCAGAAGTTTAAAAATGTTTCAAATATAAGGATTTAAAATCGACCATTATATTATCACGGTGCGGTAAGTAAAGTACTATGAAACTGAGCAAGGATAAGAATCTTTCGCAGTCAGCCATCTATGAATGTATAATGACGACCGCCTCGAAAGCTTTTGTCTGTCCATTTTCAGTTCTTCAGTTTTATGTACATTGATGCTTTTTTCTTGGAGATACAAGATGGTAGCTATGTAAACTGCAATGTATAAGCTTGATATAGTGTTTTCTCTTTCATTCTACAAGTTGAGGTTGTCTCAAGTCTGTAATTTGTTATAAAATTCAAGAATATATTGTTCATAGTATAATCACCTGAGCCACATAAAGTGTGAAAATTTAAAATTTACATAACAGCTTCATCGAACATTAAAACGTTCAGCAAATTTTCGTACAAAATTTCAGCTAACTGGCTAACACAACATTAAATAAGGTAAGGTGCATTTGCCGGGGGCAATATAAAATTTCCCAATATTTACAGAGGCGATAACTTAGAATTATGGAATTAAAGCCGAACTCGCTAATAACACTCGCATCCCGGTGCCCATTACCAACCGTTCTACTCCGCGGGATAAATTACTAGGTTATGAATAAATTTCACATAAAACTCGAAAGTGCACCTTGGCGCGATGCTAGAGACGGCGTTATGAGAACCGAGGGTAGTTAGACAAGGATGGGAGACAGGGACGAGTCGTAATCCGAAAATTTCATTAAGAAGTCTGGCGATTCGAACGGCCCCGATATCTAGGATATTCGGCATCTTATTAAGATGCGGAACGAAATTTCTTCCGCGCCACTAGATGATTTTAATATAGTCCCGTTTTAAGGTGCAATTATGTGAAATCGATGGAACTTCTTGATTACTGAATTCGTTTGGACTGCCATTTCTCCGATCATTTCACTGCATTTCAAATATTTATGCATACTTCAAACGATAAATGGAAATTGAGATGAGAATAATACTTTTAACTTTAAAAATCAATTTTTATGTTCAAATGTAGGTACCTAGCCAGTAACCTACACGTCAACGTTCACAATCAGGGCCAAACTTTATAGCTATAGAAAGTGAAAGAAGTAGATATTATAAAACCAATAAAGATAAATCATCAGTTAAAATATGGTAGAGATTGGTGTAATAATATTGGTAGATTTCAACCACGGCAATGGTGCAAAAAATTAAAATTTTAATTTTATGTAAGTAATAAAAGAAATGCGAAACTACAGGGCGAACTCTTGTTACATAAATCTCCTTTTTATTTCCTGTTATCTTCAACAATGCAATTTATTCAGTTTTAAGGAGCAATTACGCAGTATCGATAGCGAACTTCTCTTTAACTTTATTCTCCAGATATTTTTCTTACCATTGCCGTATTCTTAGCGACTATTTTCTTATGAAAAAGCTTTGAAGAACTAATAATAATTAATAAATGTATGTTACATACTTCGTCGTTTATATCTAGGTTAGTAATAAATATTATTGAAGGCTCTAGATACCATATAAGGAAGATAGTGGAACTAATGAATTTTTGATGACTAGAACCAGTTTTATTACAGGTTTTAATGAAAATTTATCTATATGGATTTCTTATATACTACTAGCTTGGGTTTGATACCTAGTAATTTTCAATCTATACTCTATAGTCTATACTAATATTATAAAGCGGAAGAGTTTGTTTGTTTGTTTGAACGCGCTAATCACGGGAACTACTGGTCCGATTTGAAAAATTCTTTCGGTGTTAGATAGCCCATTTATCGAGGAAGGCGATAGGCTATATATCATCGTGCTAAGACCAACAGGAGCAGAGCAGTGCGGGTGAAACCGTGGGGAGCAGCTAGTCATATATAAAATCACTTATTAAGTCATAAACATATAAGTCTTCGGAAGAATAGTATAAGAATTCATAGGACCTTAAAATGTTCTAGAATGTCTTTCACATCAGGTAGGAAATAAGACGTACTTTGGCTACGGCTCGGCCATTAATGTAAAATACGGTAAGAACTACGAATTTATTGTGCTATAAAAGTCTACACACTAGTTTCAAGTGGTCTATTCAAAATTCGGTAGGACTGAATCCGTACGAATATGTAATAATCGATAACATGTCGATTTTATAGCACTTTTTACAAACTAAGCTTACGCATCTAAAATGTAGACTTAGTGCCTTTTGAAAATTATTTTCGATTTATAAAATTTGTATTACAATACGTACATTGTTAGTTTGTTGAGAACATTGAACTAAAAAAAAAAATGAATAAATGGTTTCTGAATTAGGTATATTTTCGGACGACCACATAATTAACATCACATGATGGAACTAGAAACTCTATATCTACTCATAGTAGATATATTTTCAACCCCAAACAAAGAACCGCTAAATAAAATCTAGCGGGTACAAAAAGCGCCAAATCATACCACAACGTCATACACATTACCATTAATTACGGTCATAAAGTAGAAATTTTTTCGGTTAATCAAAAAACCTGTCGGAGTCAAGGGTGTTCCCCTGTAATCATTAACAAGCGAATTTGCTCGACTGCTCGCAAAAGTTGATTTCGTCAAAATTTAATTCAATTTACAATTAAAACCGTTCTCCGACTTTTTGCGTTTCTAATTAGGGTGATAGATGGGTGCTGTACTAGCTTCTGTTTTTGGTTTTGGTTGTTTGAGACGAGTTTTAAAGTAGATATCTATTTATAAGGTATGTAAGTGGTAGTATTTTGAATTGCTCTAAAATTATGCTTTTCATAGGAATAAGAATACAATAAATTGTCACGTGTCTTTATAGAGATGTTAGTGTTGTTAAAAATTTCATTCATATTAATTAGTGAAGATTTTGAAATTTCATCCAGCAATTTTTCCATTTTGTTGTAATGAAAGGCATACAACAATTTAATAGGCCACAATACATCATGTTCTTATATGTAGGTATATTAGGATAACAGTTCATTTACATAATATAAGACACTTGAAACAGTATTATTCATGGTCGTAATTACTCATTCAAGAGGCATGGCCATATCTCGGTAATTTGTTTCGAGCTTAAGTAAAATATCTAAATAATAAATAGTAAAATGCATACACACGGACACTCGCA
>CAJQZN010022427.1:0-19179 GCA_907164685.1 Colias eurytheme
GGCGGGCGGCGCCGGCGCGGGCGCGGGCGGACTTGTTCAGGCAACGGTGTCGCTCGCACCACACACCTACTAGCTCTCAGTCCTTTCGCAGCGGCCAACGGTATCGCTTGTGCCGCTACTTGCTACGCACAAAATAAACAGCGACGCGAGGAAACCTATCGTGCAGTGTTACGATGCAAACTAGTGTTTATAGGTTTTGGACGGGGTGATCTATTAGACTTTGTGATAGAGACAAACAAGGATTGAGTGCAGTGTTAATTGACGTTAAAAATGCCGAAAATCTTTTTGATAAAAAAGAGGCTGCATGAGCAGCAGCTCGGGTTGCAAGAAGGGCAGGAGTTGCTCGCGAGCAAAGCGGACTCCTTGTGCCCCGGCTCCCCTCTAGATGATGGTCCCATTCCGCTCCTGTCTAAGAAGGATAAAGAATGCGGTGAGTTAGTTTAACATTCATATACATAATGCGTCCATTCATTGCTTCAGACATCTTTTTGTACATGCTTCACTGTCATCCTGTTAAATTAAATGAATAACGACGCCTTTTATGGCATGTTCATCGGTCTTGTGTAATATACGTGCAGCATTTTCAATGTCAATCGCTCACGTGCTATTATTATTTTCGTATTTATTATTTACCTGTTTAATATAACTTTTTATTAATTTCATAACTGTATCAAGAGATGTACCATTTATTCTCACTTCCTCCATAACGGCTACTCCTTCAAAAAAAGGATACCCACACTTGAACAGAATCCTGTTTTGGACCACGCTCAAACAAATCTACCTGCGATCATGTGTGACTGTCGTGATCCTTAAGCTTTTTGTTAATCGTTAAAGGTTTCAAATTTATTTTCACTGCAAAATACAAAAACATATTTGACTATTAGCAGATTAAGGATATTATATGAAATGTAAGTGATATTGCCGCAGATAAATCAAAATTCGTTCAGACAAGCGAACCCAACGTCAACGAAGATTTTAACGGTGTCGGGTAGTTACTAAGCGTGAATCACTCATAACTGTCAGGTTTTTGCGTCTTTGCACCATATGTTTACTCACACTGTTGTGCTAAAAGTTTTTCTGTGCTAATATGTTTCCACTTTATAGGATTTGAGGAGAACCTAAGACTGTATATGATTATGTTTTCGGGAGTCAAGATTACTGTTCCATTTTGCAAATTCTTGTTGAATTTGCTTAATCATTGACGAAAAATTTCCACCTTAATTTTATGGCACACGTATCAGGATTATTATATAAAAGAAATATAAAGATTAATCAATTACTCGCTATAGATGGTCACAGTAACGTCACGGCACGAGACAGGAATTGACCGGACGATGTTAGTGAGGTGTCAATGATTGCTATACAAAAGCGCACTTCCGTTGTTTTAGAACTGTTTTTAACGTTGTGTGCTTACATCCTATGTTGTAGGTTTTAATGTCACTTCCAAACAATTCTACGGCCTTAGAATTAGACATTTTAATAACAAAACTGACAGTGGGTATTACGAAGATTGAAGAAACGTCATCTTTATAAATTGGTACATAACATTAATGATATTATTATTCATGTTACCAAGATTTTAAATTAGCAGAAACCTAAGTCAGTTAATTCTGATTTTTCAACGTAATTAAAACGTATCAGAGATGGTCACGTTCGCGTGGTATAGTACCTTTTATGAGTAAGGTGTCAATGATAGCAGCACAATAGCGCTTCCGTCGCCTGCTTTGTATTTAGGTTAGTCACCGCTGTTTGACATTTCAATAACATTAACTTTTAAACAGGCACTGGAAAATACTGTTCACGATCTCTATAAAAAACGTCTTCAACATCACAATTAGATAATGCTCGGCTTGTCAAATGTCAACTAATAAGAAAATTCTCGTGATTGACATAATTTCTGTAGTAGATAATTACACAAATCCACTCGACTTTCAGTGGCATGATTAAAACCACGCAAAGTTGACCTAGAATAAAAGTAGATTTATAAAATTAGGGATGATTAAGTAAAATATCTCCTGATAAAATTTTAATGTGTTCAATTGCATGGAGCTTATGAAGTAGAACCTTAAAATAGGTAGATATACATATTCATATTTTTTTAATCCAAGTTCCACTTAATGAAAACATTAAAATTGATTCAATTTATACGTAAACAGGCATCAGATGCGAATAACAAACAAAAATTAAACAAATGGTTTGTGCTAATAGTTTTAAAGCAACCAAGTACTTAGCTAATGTAGCAAAAATAATCGATAGCACCGTTACAGAGTACCCGTATAGAAGTTTATCGCTGTTGTAAGTGAAATTATAAATAGACTAAAATGAATAGTACATAATTAGGTACACAGGTGATTCTACACCTGCTTCTGCAGTAAAGGGTGCAAATGTACGAAAGGTCACAATGTAAAAGGTAAAGTTTAAAGGGGAGCAAGATGGGGTCGTGTCGACCTTCCGTGAGCACCTAACTTACAATTTAGACGACAAGTGTATATGACCATTTACAGTTATTCTCTCTTATCTTTTTCTACAATTTAAGTTATTATGATTTAATACAATGTTATAAGAAATTGATGTTTATAAATTATATTCTACTTTGGATATTCATTTCGAACGTGTCTTCGATAGAGAACTAGATCTACCCTAAAAAGTTACTTATAATAAAAATAATAAGCTAAAATTATTGGGTTGTTAGACTTTCAATTTAGCCTTTCACATTTACCAAACATCCTATTCCACTATTCAGAAAACATAACGAAAATAAGTAATCCCATGCAATTTGTGTGCATGTAAATTTGACCGATGTACTGATGTACTACCACCATCAAAGTATTATCAAAGCTATGTTTATATATGCCTAAATTTAGTGAAATTAATGTTATTAATTTAAACATATAAAATAACTATTCGAGATCAGTACAAAAGACTTCAACGCGTATCGTAGAAGTGTATCGTGAAGACGGTTACATAATAAACAGTTACTTTATTTATTAATTATTATCGCCATCTTTTAAAATTACATTCTTAAATTCGCATTAAGTTACAATAACTTGATACTTGTTTTACCGCTAATAACGTTGGGTTTACTGAAGTGGTATAACAACTTTTAAGAATATACATATTTCATAATAAGTTGAAATGTTTGTTAAGTTCTATCTTTAATAATATTTATTGCAATATACATTAAATTTTTTCCAAAAAAAAATAAAAGACTCGAAAGAATTTATTTAAAGATTTTCCAAGTATAATATTTCATGCGAATGAAACATGAAATAATTTAATTAATGATACCTTCGTTCAATTAATACTGATGACACTATTTTATATTGTCATATTAAAAATATGAAACTCGTTCGCAATATAACCTTTCTGATGCTCTGTCTTTATACAGAAGCAACTGGTATAATAATAAAACATAAATAGCATGTAGGTACTCCATCAAATATGCAGGTCTTTTTAAAGATAAAATTATGTCCCGAACTTAAATCATAAGAATAGCTATAACACATAATTACCTGAATCGTTATGATTATCAATTAATTAATGGTAAATTCTTAAATTTTCTTTACAATTCGAATCATACGAAGTGAATGAACAAAATTCCCTTGAAACAGTAGGCATCTCGCATATCGGTGAACCGTTTACAATCAGTAAAAAAACATGAATCTTTTTGCATTACCAAAAGGAAAATAAATTTTACCATGTGGCCGCCAGCACCATTGTATCGTCCAGCCATTGTATTGAAGTTGCCTTTTTAAGGATTTACCTTTACAAAGATTTGCGATAAATATACTCCGATTACATTCATAATGGAGCAAAACTGTTCTCGGAATGACTTAAACCGAACAATTGCACTTTAATCGGAGATTTTTCAATTATTCTTTCTTTACATTATTGGTTACTGAGAAGGGTACTTAATATTTTGTGTTTTGGGTATACATTTTCGTAATATTGTGATGTGTTTAATTTGTTGTATTATAGGATTTATTTTCAAAATATCAAGTTAATGATGTATTGAAATACATACCTACTTCAGTAGAAATTTCCTTTCCATTGTATGGGTAGATAATATTATGTAGGACATAGTATGTTTTAAGAAAAAAGTAATTATCATTAGCTAAAAGTTTAAAGCGACAAAAAATCAGTAAAGCGACCCACTTAAGCGATTAGAATATTTCGCCATTAATTTTTTGCGCAGTCCTGGGCATGGCTCGTGAAGTGTTCTAGGAACGACTGGTCACACATGTCTCAAGATATTCTCCATACACCGGTTTCGTTAACGCACGAGATGCGGGTTCCAGTTTTTAATTATCGCTCATGCCAATTTTAAAAAGCATCTGCTTGTTTGTGTACATTCTGTGTTTTTTCACCAACTACAGTTTATAGCGCGTCCTTTCCAGATGTTCAATACAAATATGGATAATTCGATTATATAAAATTTTAACGAACGTCGATCTTAACAACGGCAGGCTTATTCTGTTTGATATTACTTTATAAAATAAGTATACACATATTATATACATGAAATTGTTCTATAATGCCACAAAAACCGACGACCACTGAAGTCATTACGGTACGCGTTAAGATTGTGGGAAAGAAGCGGCTGTAACCAATTGAGTTTATTGCGGAAACAATAAAATCTAGTATTAAATAGGTTTTGATTAGTATTTACTATTTATTATAGCACTATAAGATCAGATAGGTTATCGCATTATATCCTATAAATTAGTGCTGAAGGCAATCGAGGCTAATTAAATATTTTGAGTTGTGAAGCAATAGTTTAAAAAGTATATTCTGTATTTAAAAGGCTGAGATATATGATAATAATTTTCATATACGCTACAACGGTTTAAATCACGCTCTATGAATGTGCACATAATATGTTCGTCATCAGTCATCACTGAAACGTTATGAAGTAGGTAAATACTGTTATACACGTGCATTCAAAGTATTCATTATTTTAGAACTTGTATTGCATATTGCAATCATATTATGTTGTTTACTGCACCGATATATAAACCAAGTATGTATAAAGTGATATATCTACATCTAAAGTACCTTTTATCTCTTTCAAGTTTGAATGATGTTTTCGACGTTTGAGCTATTTGTTATATCGAAACACATTAAGGACCACCTGGGACGAACTGGACATTTTTATCAATGCTTCGAAAAATAATCCTTCTAAAAATATAGATAAAGTATGACTAAAGTACGGTTATAGCAGACATCTTGATAGGTATATTCCGTTGGAGTGGACAATGTTTCAATATGTGGACTATAAACAAAATAAAAATAAACAGAATAGTGAGCGTTTCGCACGCACCCATAGCGAGCATAAGTTCATATCTATTGTTTTGTCATGCCATATAAAGATAATCATATCGTGTAGGTATTTTAGAGTAATTTGCCAAATAACGCCTACGGTGCCTACAAAGGACAATGTACGAATGTTCCAAATAATACCTGAATAGTGCCTCATTCGAACTTGTCGAGAACATGTTTCAGAACTAGGGTGTCAATTCATTGTAAATTCAGAATATTTGAATTATTATTATATTATGCAATAATTTATCATATGTATTTAACACAATAATTCAACACAAAATTGTGTTTTCATAGTTTGAAGTGAAGCTAAAAAATAATAAGATCTGGCCCTTAACACCATAATAATTTAACTTCGCACAAACATATTTAACAATAATCTATTTCTTTTAATATTTATTCACATATGATGTGTGGGAACATAATAATACTTCTTAAAAAAATAACGGTTGAACATAATTTTATTATAAACGTGTTTTATATTCAAGCGCAGCCTACAACCTGTAATTGCGGGCTGACCACGAAAACAAATCATTTGATCGCCTTCATAGATACAAGTTTTTTAACACACGAAATTAGTAACTTCTAGCCTTGAACACTTCGCTAAACATATTTGGGTCATTCACCCTCGCCAAATCTGGTTGTGATTCACGTTGTGATCAAAGTAATAAACTGTTGAACAGTTTTTGTAGCTATTCATTTTAAAGAAACGAAACACTAAATCGGTGATATTTTTTTGTTGCGCAAATGTTTTTATTCGAAAAGTTCAACTATAGAAAAGAGCGTTTAAATTTATATGTAATAGGAGTAGATATGTGTTCTTTAGTACTGCCGCAAGTTTGTCATTGAAGTAGCGTTTAGGTCGGTAAATTCAGACTTCAGAGTAAACTGTTTGCTTGAGAAAATTAAAAATGATTTATAGATAATGTTATATAAATCGGAAATATTGGGTAAATAAAAAATCTCATATTTATTTTAGTGTCGAAAAAACGGGATTAAAATTAAAAACCTCTACTTTTAATAGATAATAAACTTTTAACCATTATCAGCGTAAAAGACGCAGGTACTAATGAACACTAATATACGACCGTACCCATGATAAATAATTCAGTACAAAAAATGTCCTTCTCAACGACCTTTAACCGATCCTCGGCGGGCAGTGCGATCCCGATGTACCGTGTGTTATCGGTACTTATGTTTATGGAAAAAAGGCCTCAACGGAATTTTATGTGCTTCGTCCGGAGCGGTTCCTCGTAGCTGTCTTACGTTTTTAAAGCGTTAAATGCTAACAGCGTCCGATAACCCCGAGAAGCAAGGACATGCTAGTTGCCTGCTGGCCCGGCGCGTTGTTTTTTATTGATGTTCACATTGCTAGCTTAACTGCCTTGTTGAATGTGAAACATTTTGTCATAATAAACTTGAAAATGTTAAAGCATTCATTTCTTGTAAAAGTGAATGAAGTACCCGTTTTAAATTGACGTCTTTTACTTCACAACATTCAGCAAGTCCAACATTATAACG
Organism: Colias eurytheme; assembly: GCA_907164685.1. Classification (NCBI taxonomy): domain Eukaryota; kingdom Metazoa; phylum Arthropoda; class Insecta; order Lepidoptera; family Pieridae; genus Colias; species Colias eurytheme. The sequence goes on from CAJQZN010022427.1 coordinate 6,841, forward strand.
ACTTGCCAGCAACGTGCCATAATTAATCATTTTGGCATATCTATTAGAATGGCATTTTCCCAATGATAAATGTTCCAGTAATTACATCTAATATTATAACTTAGAACCGCAAATTTTATTTAGCTAAAATATGGACCATAATTAAAAAGCAATTAGTATATGGATTTTTAATATCTAATCATCATTTAGAAATTTCGATTTACGTAGCGAAATTATGTGACTAAACTATCAAAGTTATTAAAAAGAATTAAAATTAAATGATTTTGTCTACCTGTTTACCAAAATCTGACTGACTAATTAGCTGAGATGTGAATAAAAATTTATTCCGCCCGAGAATATCTAATTATTGCCAAAACCGACCAATGAAGGCTGCTTTTAATAGCCAAATAATGAGTGTTCGTATTCAAGGTTATACATACAGTTTCTTGGCAGGAAACAGAGAGTAACTGAATAGATATGGACATGGTAATTACGGGGCCTTCACTTACCGTTTTAGAATAAAAACCGCACTATTTAAATAGACCTCGTTAACAATGACTTCAATGCTAAATAATATAGTACGATGTATGGTAGAAAAATGGTGAGATAAATGCTAGACACATTAGAGTCTAGACAAATCCGTTTATACCTACTAGAAACAGACATGATGTTACATTTAAATGATTTCAATATTTCCATTTCCATAATTTTAGTTCTTGTAAAAATAATTCAATTTCATTCTATAAATCTGTGACCAATGATAACTGTCAGTAATGGTGTTATATGGATGGGGGTTCAAAAATTCAAGTTTGCGTTGTCACGCCTGGCTGCGCGGCCGCATACAATTACGAAGACTGTAAAAAAGGGCTCAACAATGCTGGCCTCGTCCTTGGATCCCTAACAAAAGCTAAGAAAGGGCAAAGGAACCCGTTTGATGCAACCTTGGGACTTTCACTAACTACCTACGCATGTTTTATGTCTACAGATTCAAGATGAACCATTATTGACATTAATTTCTTTCACTTTTAACTACATATAATTGGTTTCTACAATCTTGATTGAACTTGTTGGGAGTATAATATGTAGAATAAATAACTTTAAAATACACAAAACAAAAACAAAAGTTTAGTTCTTACGTTCGGCATTACAGTCCTTAAAATATGATGTCTGTATAGATAACATGAGCACGAAAGTTGATTCACCTTCTTCTTTCCTAGATATAAATAAATAATAATATTAAATCTCGTATAGGTCTATGAAGGAAATAATTAAAACAGGAAAGAGTCATAGTTCATAAATTTTTGAGTAATAATTTCGAGAACGATCACAACAGTCAACAATAAATTTATAAAAATTATGTGCTTGGGAGAGGACGAGACTGAATTGGTTATTTTATGGTATGCCAATTATAATAATGCGATACGCACACATAAAAGTATATAATATGTGGGTGTGTATGTGGAGGCGAGCATTACCGTTATGGAGGCACATACCAGTGACGTCAACGAGGCCTTATGCCATCGACGCTACACGAATACGTTATACGGAGAATAGTTACTATTTTATTAGTTAGTATTACATTATTTACAGTTCTTTTAAAAATATTATTTTTATTTTCAGATCGCGACGTATTCGGTGAAAGCAATGGAAATAGAACATCGCAAGAGAGACGCACTAAAGAGCCGAGAAGATTCATATCTTCCATCCTCGGGGGTGAAATTCCTTACGGAAGTCACAGAGGTCATGTCCTGACACAAGCAGAAAGAAAACAATATTTGCCTGTAGCAGTTGATAGCAAAAAAGTTGAAGATAAACCCTTAATAAAGGAAGAAAAAGATGTATTACAAGCCGATCCAATTGTTCTTCCGTCTAGGAATTCGCCTTCACCTGAAGCTACACCATCACCTGGTATTGATAATAATGTCACATGCCAAAAAGTTTCAGTTATTCAAAGAACACCATCACAATCACAATTCCAAAACAACAAAAAAGAATTATCTGATGTATGCCTTCCAGTTACTTTACCTCCTTCAGAACCAGAACAAGATCAGCCAATAGACTACGCAATAGCTAAGAAGAGAGGCGAGACTGAAGACGAAGAAACCGAAAAGAAAATAAGAGAACAAAGACGAACCAGCAGTTCCAAAATTGCTAACGGTATTTTGGCAAGACCAGTACTAGTATTAAGAAATTGTCCTGGGAATAAATTACCAGGCATTATCAACGCTGCCGCAGGCCATGGTCGCTCAACTAATGGCAATAGTTCAAATTCTGGTTCACAAAGTACCGGTGGGTCAGGAAGTTTTAGCTCAGGTGCTGGCAGTGCAGCCCCCTCTTCGGGTGGAGGTGGAGGAGCGCTTGGTGGCGGATCTGGTAGCGGTGGTAATGGGCGTGATGGTAGATCAAATTATGGACCTAACAGCCCGCCCACAGGCAGCCTTCCACCCTTTTATGAAACACTCGGACCAAACACCAAAGGAGGACAAAGTTCGTTTAATGCAAACGGTAACTTTTCAAACGAATTTAATATGATAAATGGTTTTAACATGGATTGTGAAAATACAGATAATGCTAACACAAATTTCCCAGAACAAAGTAAACAATATTCTTTAATGCAAAACGCGCACTATGGAATTGCATTGAAAGATGAAGAAATTGATTACGACCGGATTGAAAATAAACTAGAAAATCTTGGATCTATCGGTAATTACAGTAACAATTTCGATGATTCTATGGTTGTAGATATGGGTGAAGATGTAATTGACAACAATCAATTTTATACAACTTTAACTTTTGCTTCTAATGAAGGGATTTTAGGTAATCTTTCTGACTCTACCGAAGACTTTGCTAGCCTTCTCAACAATCACGTTGAACAAATAACAGATTCAGAAATCCGAGAATCTTCATCCATTACACCTGATTCTGTTCACAATGGTGTAGATATTGAATCCTTAGCTGAACAAGTAAATCTAAGCAGACAGTATTACGAAAAAGCAAACTACATTGCTTTTGCAAGCCAAGAACAAGGTTCCTCTTATGGATTTGCTAAGGAACGACCAGATTTATTAATGCAGCTTAATCCAGCACTCTTACCCCACAACGAAGGTCAAATGCAACAACTACAAATTCATGTACAACTTCAACAAAGACAACAAATACTGTCTCCTGGTTTCCCTTTCACTAGTCATTCCTTGGATTTGGATTCACCAACTGGAGTTTCACTTCCATCACCTGGAGGCAACAGTTCCCTGGATGGCAACAATCACATCGAGAACTCATCTTTAAGCCCTGCTGCTGCTGTAAGTGTGAAGAAAGGCTCAGTCGCCGATAGCAAAATTCAAATCTTGCAACAAAGGGTAAGCATTATTTGATTTTAAGGCGAAGCTCTCAATCGTTTCTCATTCAATGTCATCTTCGACACAATTAAATAAAAAAGTGTAAATATGTATTTGCTGGAACATCACGATGACATTGAAATTTGAATGTACAATACCGTTAATATATAACGCTGAGCCTGAATCAACTTATGCTTTTACCTACTGCAACTTTATTCTTGTTTATTTACGTACCATTTTTTTCTACGGACAGCTGTCTTTTATATCGCTCAGCTTTATAATTTGACGAATAAATACTTATACATAAGTAGCTGTCCAAACATAACATCAATAATACTAAAAGTATTACTTTTTCTTTACAGTTGGGCCTTCCTGCTGAACTGCCATTAGAATTTATAAACGGAGGTCACGGTGTAAAAAATCCTCTAGCCACTGAAGCAAATGCCAGACAAAGAGAAGAGGAGAAGAATAAACAAGTATTAGTAAGCGAAGATGATCCCACAAAATTCGTCTGCAGAGTATGCTCAAAGAACTTTAGCTTGCAGAGGCTGCTAAACCGTCACATGAAGTGTCACTCTGACGTGAAACGGTATCTCTGCACGTTCTGCGGAAAAGGATTCAACGACACCTTTGACTTAAAAAGACACACAAGAACTCACACTGGAGTCCGACCCTACAAGTGCAATCTATGTGAAAAATCTTTCACCCAAAGATGTTCGCTAGAATCTCACTGTTTGAAAGTTCATGGCGTACAACATACATATGCTTATAAAGAGAGGAGGACTAAGGTGGGTATTATTCTTAAATATTCCGTCATAATTAAAGGTCTAAGACATGTATTAAATATATCCCATATAACAAGGTTCCATAGTTATTACATACTAGCTTTCCACCCGCAGCTTCGCCCGCGCAGTCAAAGAAAAACCCGCATAGTTCCCGTTCCCGTGGGATTTCCGGGATAAAACCTATCCTATTTCCCGGGATAAAAAGTAGCCTATGTCCTTTCTCGGATATCAAAATATCTCTATACCAAATTTCATGCAAATTGGTTCAGTAGTTAAGGCGTGATTGAGTAACAGACAGACAGACAGAGTTACTTTCGCATTTGTAATATTAGTATGGATGTAATGTTTTTTATATCTACCATATCTTATAATAACATCTCATTTACAGATGTACGTCTGTGAAGAATGCGGCCACACAACTTCCGAGCCCGAAGAGCACTACATGCACCTAAAAAAACAACATCCATACTCTCCAGCCTTACTCAAGTTCTACGACAAACGACATTTCAAGTTCACAAACGCAACATTCGCAAATCAACTACTAGGACAATTACCTATGCCAGTCCACAACTAATAATAAGATGTTTTTAAATTAAAATAATATTCAAGATTTCTGCTAAAAAGATGTGTTGTAATATTGAAAAAAATACGAATTTATTCCGTCCGTTGGTTGTAAAAGAATGTAAAGGAATCCCAGTGCATGTTGTGTGTCTTCTGTCACGATTTAGTTTATAAAGATTACTGTCTTCCAAGCTAACTGTAGATCTCCTGATTATTGAGGAATATTATTAACAACTTTAATATGGGAGCTGCGTCTCCTTTTTAAAATACCTTAATTTTTTAACAGTCAGAGGAGACTCCATTAGCCTATTGCGTTAGGCATGACTGCAATTAAAAAATCAAAGTATCGGGTATTATGTGCAATGTTTGGTGATGGTACGGGGTTAGTCTTAAGTTTAGATGTAGCTGCAGAATAATTAAGACTTTTAAGATACCTATGTAGGTTTTATGGTAATAACACATTTGCGGTTTCATTTCAAGTCAGCGTAGGTTAGAATAGAATGCATAGTGGATGGTGCTAATAGCGAGATTATGAATCGCTGAATTGAAATGAAACAATCTATGGACCGGATGACGTTTTTGTCCGATTCATTAATAAAATAATACTTCGAGTGCGTTTTAATACGCCTCGATAGTAATTAACTCAATTAAGGAATCTCGTTTCTTTCCTTTCTAGTGATATTAGATTCTAATTGACATTAAAATGATAACACAATTCATGTCACAATTTAATGTGTACTTAATACGTTATGTTTGTTTTTGTTGGTACTTATTTTGTAACAAAATTTTTAAATTTATACGTGAACGCTCACCCAGAGCTCACATTAAGTCGTACCAAGTTTAAATGCATTTCTAGAAGTATTTATATGATTAAATTATAAAAATAATTGGTTTACAGTGTGTGCTGTGAGTGTGTGTAAGAATTATCTATTGTGCTAAGTTATTTAATGCGTTGATTGTTATTACATAATAGAATATACAAAGTGTAATTGAAATAACGCACGTGTTATGCGTAATTAAGAGTTTAAGAAGTTATGATGCTCAATTTCGGTACATTTGCGCTTTCACAGCGAAGCTTGTGGATATTAATGAAAAATTTGTAAATATTACTAAATTTATATATTAGTAGTAAATTTTAAAAATATTTTAGTGGTACCTTATTAGCTTTATGAGATTTCTAAAAAGAGAATATTGTATAAATTTGTATGAAAATTGTTATAGCATTTTGTACGATGAATACTTTGATCTGAGCGTATATATTGGCTTATCAACAGTAATTGGTTACACTCAATTATCTTGTGATAGCGCAATGCCTTAATTTTAACTACTTATCGATTGCATTTACTAGCATTTTGATGGCAATGTAAAGTTATAGTTTCATATTTTTAGAAACAATCTGTTACATTGTACTGATAAGCAATAATATAATATCATGATTAAATATATGGTTTTATTTCGGTCCTATGAATTCTAACACTCGCATTAAGCTCTACACTAGTAGAGTAGTTCATATGGCGCTGTTAAGACAAAGATTCCCAAAACTTTTGATATTTACTTGTTAACGGGACAAACATAAACATGAATGTTGTTCCAGTCTCGATCGCTGCGCTAGAGCTGAAATTTTAAACACGCTTTTGAAATTCGTAACAAGGTGTGATTCATTATTATATTATTTGACTAGCGGTCCGCCCCGGCTTCACCCGTGGTACATATTTACGTTTTACAGGATAAAATATAGCCTATACGGATTCGGAAGAATCCCTCTAAGTAATGGTAAAAGAAATTTTGAAATCGGTCCAGTAGTTTTAGAGCCTATTCAATACATACATACAAAAATACAAAGGTTTCCTCTTTATAATATTCCAAATCTAATACAAAACACCTATATTTTTACTAATCGCTATTTTCGATATGGCTAACCCTAACCTGGAGCAGGAGTTCTGAACCTTTGACCGTATAAATATGGTCACAATTAATAAATAAGGAGATCGCTTGATTTTGAATGGTGACTTTTGAATAAAAAGCAACTCGAAAAATGCGTAGTTATTTCATATTCAAACATTTTTACTAATTATTCCACTAACTAGAATTCTTCAGAACTAGACCTTCTTCAAAAGTGCTTTTGAATAGTCAAATTACACGATTTACTATTTAATTATAATCTACTGTCATATTACAAAATATACTTGCCCATAGAATATCACTTTAGTTCAAGGTAGGTAGATACAAGTGCAACCAAACCCCTTATTTCCAAATTTTATGCAAACTAATTAACAGTTCAAACCTGTAATTAGTTCACATTTACATCTCTATTATCATGTTCATTTCGTATTACTTGTTTAATTGTAGGTACATGCTTTACTTGTAGGCAAATTTCTCAAACGACAGGAATGTTTTATCAACATCATTTTTTTTATTCAGAACATGCTGTAAAATGTTAGCTATACCTAGTATCTAGTATCGTTACTTTGATCAGATAAAATTTTTTCTTTGGAAATATTACCGAAAGGCCGATACAAGAGAAAATATAGATTTCGAGAAGTGTGCCTGATTTAAGTAGTAAAAGCTCATTATCACACTGTTTGTATGCATTTTCTGAGTCTCTTATATTTTTAACGTCAGAATTCAGCACTGATCTATATTAATTTAAAAAGTGGTTGTTATTTTAGTTTAGAAATATAAGTAACAATTTCATGATATAAAATCTGGCGATAGAATATTGAAAGGCAAATTTTCAATAACATGACATTGCTCAAACTAATTCAAAAGGATTTTTAAGTTAAGGCGATCTTACGGTGTGAAAAATATATGGCACAAAACAATTTAAACACAGTCTAACTTTAAACCAGGGATCTGAAACTTTAATAGTTGTCTATGAGAAATGTGTTGAAAGACTGATAATAAAAAATTATTATTAAATAGTTCGCTTTTTTGCCGCTTGGTTGCCTGGCAGAGATCACTGCAAAGTGATAAGGCCGCCAATTGTAATACGTCTTTCTCGTACCATATATCTTCTTTTTATTGTTTTTTGTTATTTAATGAATATAATACAATAAAGTGTAATAAGATAAAATAATATTTATGGTGCCTGCCTTACAGTTCACTTTAGTATATCTCTAAAGTGAACTACTGTATTTAAAAAGTCCATTGTTTTACTGGATCTCCGAACCATTATTTATTAATAACCTATACAACCTTAGAGCATTAAATTTAATGGTCTAATCTAAGTACAGATCCAACGAAATGTGAATTGATAATGTGTAGATTCGCTATCGATTTTTATAGCTACCCAATTTTTTATAAGTAGTAGAAATAGAAAGTTAAATAGCAACATAAAGAAAAAGTTTCAGATAATTAAGAAAATTCAAAATACTCTACATTATGAACAACACAATGAAATTGATATTTTTATTATTGAAATTCGGTTATTATTTTCCTATAAACGTTGACATGTGATGTATATTTAATTTAACCTCATGGGCCCACTGCTTTACTAATTGATTTATGATAGTAATCTATCAATATATATAATGTAGCCCTACAGTTTTCTTCACATTCCCTCATATACGTACGTAAAAGCTTCACAATGATCAAACAAAAATTAATAAAAGAACATACTGATAGAATTAAAGCAGTCGCCCCTTACTTACCACTTTTATATTTATTATATATAACAAATAACACGGGATTTAAAAGGACAAGTAACGTTTTAACTAATTTAAAACTGTTTATATTGCCCTTTATAACCATTGTGTGTGGGACGATTATATCCTGGAAGGCTTTATATTTTATACAGTTTATTAGAGCGCCATTAGCTGTTATAGCATTAATGATAACATTATTTTCTGTTTCTATTTTTGTATACGTGGGTGTAATAAGGAGGGATGCGCTTATTAAACTTTTTAATATCTGCGTTGATATTGATATATTAATTGGTGCAAAGGAAACTAAATTTATGAGGAACATAGACCACAGGGGATTTATTTTCTATGTGTTTGTTCTTACGAATGTTGCAATAATTACAGCCGTAACTCTTGTAATAACTACAAATTCATCTATTTCAACTACAATAATTGGAACTTTATTAGTGATTAATATGTATTGTTCCTACGTATACTTGGATATATTGCTTGCTGTGTACCTATTCTTATCCTTGAGAGTTCGTTATTTAAATATAGCATTAACCAAGGAAAGCAATGTAAACTATGAACTCTTCGCACAAAACGTTTTATTTTTCGACGGATTCTTTTGGAGAAAAGACTTCAATAACTTAGCAAAAGTACATCTAATAGATAAGCTAAAAGTTAGAAAAGTGTTTCGCTTAGTATTTATAGTTATTCGCCATATTGAAATATCATACAGATTTGTGGTAAGTAGATGATGTTAATTTTTATAAATACAACGTAATCTAAGCTAGCATTATTTGTATATAAAATATTTTCAAATTTAAGTAGAGAATAATGAAATTCTGTTCACTATAATTTATTCAATATTTTAGTAACCTTATGAACTTTTAAATAATATCTAATTACAGATTCTCATTGGGACTTTTTTTGTATTAGCATCATCGCTTGTAATGGCACACGGCATTATAAATTACCTAAAAATTATACCGGTATGCATAATATTATATTTTACAGTTGTTTCAAATTATATTATTAATTTTATTAAGAACATTAATTTACCTAACTCAATTTGATTCGCTGTTTCGAGCAGTTTCGAGCAGAAAAATCAATTTTATCTGCTACACGCTCGCCTGGCCCGAATCCCCGACTTTAGATCGATATTTTTGTGATACTAGCTGCCCCAGCAGACATTGTTGTGCCCTTTTTACGTTTTTATGCCTTAACTTAATAACTTGTGCCTTAACAAAATAAAAATATATCTTAAATGATCCAGTCATTCTCGAGTTTTTACGCTTTGCAATAGATTTTGCGATTCGTATTTTTTATTATATTTAAGGAATAATTTATTCACTTTTCTTATGGTCACATTTGAATTTATTGCATAATATATTATAATCTTATTGAATATTTATTTCAAGGTAATTGATGGATTACGGATTACAGTTGTGTTAATTTCTGTTGGTATACTATGGCTGTTTAAATTCGTCTGTGGCATCTTCGCAGATATGTTTTTGACACAAATCGGGAAAACACAACAGATTTGTGCGTATGTTATGCTGGAATCTAATTTATCGGGTAAGCATTTTTTTAGCGTAAGTTGCAAAATGTTGTACAAACAGTGCAGATGAATATACAATCATGTATACTAATATTATAAAGCAGAAGAGTTTGTTTGTTTGCATGTAAAATTATTGCATTAAACCAATTGGTTATGCGTAAAGGAGCAGTTTACTTCGACAAAATTTGTGTCATTTCTATCCATATCAAATAATAATGAAGTATCATCTGCAAACAGTTCTATTTTAAACTTTCGAATAATAAGGAAAATCATTAATAGGTATACCTATACTAAAATCGAACGGTCCTAAGATAGATCCCTGCGGAACACCAATGTTAATAATCGGCGCACCGCAAGACTTTAATCTCCATTAACAATATGCTTATGCTTAATATATACATATTTGTTTAAATCACAATTTAATAATTATTCAATTCTTATTTATTTTCAGAGGACACCCTTCAATTAACAGAGGAAATATTTCAAATGTTCAAAGTTTACGATCCCCAAATATCTGTATACGGAATGTACTATTTCAATTTTAGTGCTGTTTCGAAATGCGCAGTGACTATAATCGTACTTATTGTCCAAATGTTCCAGTTTTCGTTTCCAACGAGAGAAGACCTTGTTCATAATACTGTGGAAACTTATGCAAATATAACACATCCCTTCTAATATAATAAGTTTTTAGTAGGTATGTGTGTTCTGCTGTCACGCGACTAACACTATCAATTACTGTAAACTAGCAAAATTTAGCTTAGACATAAAATATTAGATTTTGTATATACCTACAAAGGTATATGTAGGTATACCTATTGTGTTCTTTCAATTTATTTTGTCAAATTTTTTTCAAATGAACCCAGCTTTGCGCAGGTGCAATTATGCGTGTTATAGATACATATAAAATATAAATGTTACACTCAAAGTCATATCACGTTGGGGTCACAACAAAAGATCACACATCGCTAACGTTCACAGGTCACAATGATAAAGTTGAATATCGAAGTCTGTAAAACCTGTGAAATATTTTTGCTTGTATATTTTTTACAGCTTTGATTCTACTTCTTTCTGGCTTTCTTACATGGTTTACAATAATACATGGTTCTTCAAGATCAGTTGGAAATAGACTTTTGTTTACAAATAAAGGTACTTAGTAATTAGCAAAGTACCATTCTCTACTTAGTATAGTATGTGTGATATATAAATCGAATGATGATGATAACTTATAAAAAATTTAAAATGCAATAAGTACATTTTATTTTTTATCTCTATAAGAAATAAGAAAAGATATTATTGACGTTGTATAGTAGTAGAAGTGATAAGACCTTTTTTATTTGTATTTCAATAAAGAAATGTTAAAACAACAAGGCAAGAGTTGCCAGTTGCCACGTGGCAACATACATTTTTAGGGCAGTTAAAGATTTGTTGATTATATATATGTATAGATATATATTTTAACAACATGTTACTTGATCGAATTATGAGTGGCACTTTACGAAAAAATAAAACTCATTAGTTACGATTGTTTTTGCCTCAGATTTTCATATGGTTGTCGACAAACCAATGTCATTTTATGAGTCACTTTTAAAATAAGAGTTGGTGTGACTCACAGTCTTTCATATACTGTGCAAATAATCTATACTAATATTATAAAGCTGAAGAGTTTGTTTGTTTGTTTGTTTGTTTGAACGCGCTACTCTCGGGAATCGGACCAGTAGCGATTTGAAAAATTCTTTCGGTGTTAGTTAGCCCATTTATCGAGGAGGCTATTATCACGCTATCATCACGCTACGACCAACAGGTTACAGGAGTGGAGCCACGGGGGTGAAACCGCGCGGAGCAGCTGGTAATGAATATGATTATTTGCCTACCTGATAGGTAGTCTAACGAAGGTTTATAGAGTTTGACGTTATTTTCAGGATTAATTCTCTATATCTAGAGACATGCGGCGGCTAATAAATAATTATTTTGAAGAGGGGTTAGGACTTAGGCGGTCATCGAAAATTCAGCTATTCGCGCCTTAGGTTAGGGGTGAGGGGGTCCGCGTTTAATATGGAATCAACCATAATGAACATGCTCGAAACTAAAAATCGTAAGCGCCATTCACATTTTTACCAAAAAGTGAATGGAAATATTTAGTATTTTCTAAATCTAAAACAGTCTCGAAATCGAGAAGGTAAATACAAATACCTATGTACTTATTTGTGATTTTATACGAATTATTATCGTAAAATACAGTTAGAGATAACTTCAGGATTTTTTATCGAGAAAATTTTTCCAATCGTGTTTTGGAAACAGTCATCCCATCACACATACGTTCAGTGTTCATTAATCATAATACATATTAGAAATTTCAGTGCGAAAAAACTTCAATATTTTCATTTTGCCGTTTCCTACTAAGGGCCCTTAACAAAAAACTAAACCGCTTTAAATTGTCAGTAAGTATACATAAAAATTAAATGGGGCCAACCGGCTGCAGACGCCAGACACCAGCC
>CAJQZN010022428.1:0-10597 GCA_907164685.1 Colias eurytheme
GTTTAATACGAATTAATGCATTTACAGGAAAATCTTTCATGTTTATAAAGTTTCCTAAGTTCCGCCATTCCGCTCTACTAACGTTCAACACACACTTTTGTTTGGATAGCTAGCTTCGTGGATGTTTATTTCGTGTTGTGAAATGTCCTTTAACCTATTTATAAACCATACATAGTTTACAGCATTTACGAGTGGAACTCTAATGCATTCAAGGATTCACACGCTCGGTCATTCGCCGTGACTTCATAGAACGTGTTATCAGTGAGATCGATATTATTTAACTACGTGCTTCCTCGAACTAGGGTTGACAATATATTTTACAAATAAAGTCATAGGTACGAATAAAGACAATGGAATTTATTTGCATGTGCTAAAATTGTTTATGATTACTGGATAAAGAAATAAAGGTATAGCTTCTAGATATAGATTGAGAATGTCGATTAGATTTCCTTATGTTGGCGTTGTTATGACCCTATCGCTATATGGCATGGTGCAATTAAAGTTTATTCGATATTCAATAGTTTTATATATGTACCTACATAATATTATCTTCTTTTAGTGTGTAAATAATTTTATTTTTCAATACAATTTTGAAATTGTAATTGAAATTGATTGTTGTGAACAGCACACGACGCCTACAGTGCTGCAAACTACATTTTTTTAAATACATATATTGTTTCAATTTTTAACAGCTATATATTGTGGTGTAGGTCTATTTCGTATAAAATACAATGTTAACAGCCCTAGCCTGAACTGCCGTGCAATCACGTAATGTAGTATTGTCTGGATAATATATTGCTGGGATTTGATAATCTGGGTGGAATAATTGTATTAGTAGCGAGAAAAAGATATTATAATTTTATTTGGATCACTATAGATACCACCGATAATTCTAATTATTGTTAAGGAATTTGTCAAGATTACTGATCGATTAGCTTCAATTAAAATTAAATTAAACACACAGAAAAAAATTACTTACCATTGTTTTTGGGTCTTTAAATCGTCCATAGCCATTACTCATTAAAAATAATGTAGAGAAATGGTCTGGTTTCTGTTTATTTATAATATAAGTAGGTATAGAAAAATGAAATATCATTACACAATGCTAAATACATAACAAGGAAAGCAGGAATATATTTACCCAGAAATCGAAATAAATTTCAATTGTATATACAAAAAATGTAGAGTACTTGTACAAAATTTACAAAGCAACGCTTCCTAAGTAATTTACCAATTAATAGTTTTTTTTTCTAGTTATTGGGTTCAAAAATTGTGGCACATAGTGGTCTGTAACTATTTATGCTCTTCTTACTTTTTTTGATTTAGAAAAGTTGATTTTCCTTTCATACACGTGAGGAGGACATGATATTATGACGAGGTAATCAAAAATGTTAAAATTAGTACCTAAGTAAAAAATTCTCCAACACTACTGCCCCAAAACATACCTATAATCATCACTCTAGTTTATTATATGTATATACTGTTTAGTGTTTGTACTTTGTACAAACGATAGCCATCGTAGATCACAACAACTTGATTCGTGCCTTTGATGTCGAGTTTTTACTGCTTTCAGCTTGTTAATAAAGCAGATAATATCACCAGCAGAGCTATTATGTCTCTGAGATACCATCAACATGTTTAGTGAATGAACTGGTAGAAGCCTCATTCATACAGCAACCCGATTTTCCTGTTATTCAAGTGAACTATGAGATACAATTTTACGAACGCACAAAAAATGTTTATATAGACATTATGTACAATTTGATAAAATGTTAACTCAACATGAACATAAGATACAAGGAAAATGATCAGTTTTAGTGTCTGTCAACCGACTTCAAAAAGAATAGGAAATTCTCAATTCGATTTTTTTTTGTTTGTTACCTCAGATATTTCGACGGAGCTTTTTATTTGAAAAGTTCTGTTTTCCGTGTCGTGCCATTTTAATTGTTTAGTTCAGTCTGATTGAAAGCGGATAAGTTTATTGTGAAGAATTGTATTTTGTTCTCTCTATTTGATTGAGAACTAATAGTATTACACGTAGTATATTATTATTAGTCTGTGGTATTACAGTTATGCTTATATTGCATTGAAAATTACATTGCACCCATTGATTGTACCACGAATAGCCTAGCGTTCAAAGATTCAATATATCCGTCGGATTCACGGGAATTTTATTTCATAAAATCCATATTCATATTCGAGTAAATATGTAACTATATTGAATTTTATTATATCTAGGAAGTGGGAACAATATGCAAGGTAAATTGCTTACTCAACGACCGACAAAGCAACAAGCCATCATTATCCTTAGGCATACTTTAGCATCTTATTATTTCTGGTTATTTTAGTTTTCATTACATACAGATTTTGACGACTTCTGCAATACATACAACTAGTATATATGATATCAGTATTAAGTACATGGCCCGTGCATAGCGTAGTTTTTAAGTTTTTATAATGACATTCCACTTGAACCCCATAAAGACAAACCAAGCATTTTAGTTATTTAAGGACATATAAAACTTAAAAACGTTTTTAGTTTTTACTTTGGGTTTATGAACCGAAGAAAAGTTCAGCGGAAAAAATATTACGTTTATGCTGTGAGTCTTGTTAATTAACTATTATACTATAGCAAGACGTCATCATACCTATAATTCTTGTGATGCTTACTAATTATGTAGATTCCCCATAAAACCCACATGGCTTAAAACATGAATACAATCGCAAACAACATTCCGTATATGTATTACAATGTAAATTAGCAATTATTAAACATTGGCGCGACTTTTTTGAGGACAAGGTGATCATTCCATACATTATTCCTAATCACGTTAATACCCTTTGTGTTCAATTGGTATTTTACCATACATATATTAATTAGCAAAAGGGATGCCTCTATCACATTATTACAGAAACATAATGTAGATACTTTATTTTGTTAGGGTACTTTTATGAACTAATGTCGTTTCCCTTCCGGTTGTAGTTTAATCGTTTTATCTTTGGTATTATCGTGTCGTTTTTTATATTCATTTCATGAATTAATAACCTTTGAATTATTTATGTGAATGCTAGAATTGTTATAGTATTTTTCATATCAATTTTTCCTTTATGCAATCGGTGCTCCAGCCCTTTTACATATTATGTAGATTAAATGTACATTTCGAAGTGGGCGACCTCCTACACAATAATATTGATGAACTATTTTCCTTTTGTATACAACATATTGACACGTATATCTAAGCTATTTCCCGGAATAATCTTCTTCCGTTTCAAGACCAAGCTTTTCCTTCCACACCCATTCTGAGTCATGAGGATATAATGTTACTCAAATTTCGTTTTACCTTATTACGCAATATAATATGTTGTCATTCATTGTTACTGACGTACCAAAGGCGAACGTAATGGGGTCACAGAACATGTAAAATGTTAAAGAGGAAATTGTCTTAGGATTTTCCCGCTTTTGCCATCTTACAAGTCTTGTGGTCAGGAAAACCGAAAAATGGAGTGGCAGTAATATTGGATACCCGTTATAGTGCTATTAAAGTGATAATGTGATAATGATATGATATAAATTATATAAAAGGTCTAAAAACTAAAATCAACCAGGAAGAGACAAAGTTTTCCTTAAACATTTAATAAAATTTACGTACCTACCTAATTATGTTTCGTTACATTGCAAGCAAATACAGAGTAGCGGTACCTACCACAAAATTTTCAGTTAGTAATTGTAAGTTGGATCTAGTAGGTAGGTACATATATATTATATAAATTATATAAATTACCTGTGGTAGCACTCTATTTCTGAAATAGACAAATCACGAGGTAAGTGAACTTGTAAGACCAATGTCGTCTCCAGCCCCCAGCATAAGAATCTCAAACTTAGATATTAATTTATTGATAAAAAACATAGGTATTTTAAAACCGGTTTTGGAATCGTTATAATAGCCTGAGAGCCCATGGAAAATCGACCTTTATCCATCTGATAAGTTAGTCTTAATAATTTTCAATCAATTTTCCATCACCTTCTCTCTCAAAGAATAGTTTTTAGAACAGTGAATAAGCCTACCAAGTGGCTTGCCAACCAGGTACAATCTCGTTACTACAGATACCTTGCTTCATGTTTGCGTGAAAGTTATGAAGAGAAATCAATAGAGTAAGAGTTATCTGTGGTAGAGTCAAGAAAAAAAAAGATGTTTAAAAATAGATGCAGAGCAGCTCCCGCAAGGAACTGTGGGAGTCTTTTACCGATAGGATGTCAACAATCTAGGCTTTGTGTTCGAATTTCATTCATTACAGTAAATCTGGCAGGATAGGAAAGTTTAGTGTTTTTATGATAATTGACTACTTATCTTTGTAAAGACCTTCATTTCTAAAACGTCATGGAACACTCATCTTACACTCAAAGCCTTTCATAGAAAACTTAGCATATATTACAAACAAAAAGGTATGTTTGTTTACTTATACGTGTCCAGTATATAAACACAAATAACAGTTCTCGGAAGACTAATTATCGTTTATTTTGATCACGAGTGCTCCGGCGCCGGCGCGATTACATATTATATTTATTTGCGTAACGCATGCGTCTTTATGATTCATTTAATAATGTGCGTCGTTTTATTGAATCTATGTGAAGGGTAGGAGCTACAAAATATAGTTTGTGCTGTGCTTACAAATTGTATCTCAAGGCTTCTGTATATATAATATCTACATAACATATTTCAGCAAGCATACGCTCGTGAACAAACTTTAAATGAAAATCCTTGTCCAATCCACTTCAAAAACTTACTTATATGTATGCAGCTGGAAGAAGTAAAGTGATAAAACACACACACACAAGAAATTTAAATATGTATGTAAAAATTGTCATATCAGGATTTTAATATAATATGATCGATCTCTTAGGAAATCTCGATATTATCTATAGATTCTCGAGTAGGTAGTTTTGGAATAAAATCGTAGCAACTAAACAAAAAATCAAATCTACAGACTGCTGCTATATGCTGACGCCAATAAACAGATGTTGCGCATGTAGAGCATTAATAACATCCATAACAATAATATTATGTTCCTATTGCGAGATTCTCTATATACATAATAGGTTTTAGGAATCTGTATGGGTCTGAAATTATACACCGCTATCTAAATCAACTAAATACACGTGCTATTTAGTGGAATTACTATATCGATATGGTTACTTATTTGATGATTTGATAGTGCCTCAATTGCCCAAACACACAAAACAATAAAGTTGTTTATACTTATATACTAACCAATATTGGCAGTTCTAAGAGAAGTGATAAATACTCGTATGTTGTTTGGAAAACAGGAAAAATAAATTTGTTGGTGAAAAGTTACATGACGCTGTTTCAGAATGACGCTATTTCGGGAGCCGTGACGTCGTGGCGTCGTCACAAGTGGAGTATTTCTCGAAGGTCAACGGAAACTAGTCACGAGGACGATTTAGATAATGTTTTATTAGTTTATTTATTTCAGAATGCACTATTCTATATTTATTTTTCTAGGTCGTGCGTAAGAATATTACAGTGTTGACATATTAATGTGTAAATTAGACTAGTTCTTAATTTATTTTTATACATACTATTTATGACTACTTACTTAATTCTTATTTAATTTACTTTTTTTCTATTCTTTTGCATTGTTATCAATTGAATGTTCATTAGGAATCGACTCATAATAGTTTGATCTCTACCTTTTCAAACAATTATTTATTTTACACGATGAGAAAACTACAATTTCGAGCATTTTAACTGTATATATCTCTCTTTAGTCTTAATTAATATTGCACAGGAGCACTAAACTCATTAAACATTACCTCACATAGGTGTATGGATAACCATATACATATGTATGTAGTTTCTAATTGATGCCAGCCCCCATAAAATAGACAATATT
Source organism: Colias eurytheme (assembly GCA_907164685.1). Lineage (NCBI taxonomy): Eukaryota > Metazoa > Arthropoda > Insecta > Lepidoptera > Pieridae > Colias > Colias eurytheme. The sequence continues at coordinate 5,914 of CAJQZN010022428.1, forward strand.
TTTTGTTCGAGCAGGTGACATGCGCTACCCTCCTGAATGATTGAACATATGGTTCACTATCATTACTTTTAAGGGCGCATATGCTAAGCATCAATTAAAAATTAAAATAGATTTATGCTGAAATAGAATAATATCTAGGATAATTAGGATAAAATGTTCATTCAATACATTAAATACTCATAATAAAGATTGTAATTGGGAACCTAAGTTGGGAACTATGTGACATTTTTGGATGGGAAATATAGCATAGATATTTTATACCCATGCAACATTTACATAATCAGTCATATAACTTGTTCATTTACTAGAAAAACTGAGAATCTCGAGTCTCTAAATTCTTCATAAAAACTGAAAAGTTAAACGGTCAGTGGTAAAATACAATTTTGAATTAAACTGCTACTTATCCTTCTGAATAACATTTTATAACGATTAATGTATGAAGTGTAAAACTATGTAATTTAATAATTTCCACATGATATAATAAATATGCAGCGAGCCATGCATGGAATTCCTAGTATTAATTAACTTGTAGCTAACATCTACACTGCCTAGTGACTATATAGAAGGATATTATGTCTGTATGTTCAGTTTTAAATAGAATATATTCGTGCTTTTTTTTTTAATTGAGACGGCTCTACAAATTACAATCGAATTTGTATACATATATTTGTACATGTTACGTCTTACTGTAACTGTCACTATTGTAGTGATTGTACCTCGCCTACTCTCCTACTTCCCAGCTCTCCTTTGCTTTTTGGTTGTCTGGAAGAAATCGCTCATGAGCGATAAGACCGCCTACTGTACCTTAACCTCTTGTGCTGATTTTTATTGTCTTTCTGTCAACTTCATCTGTGTGTACAATAAAGTCTTTTTATTTATTATTTATTTATTTATATTGTTTTTATTAGCAATAGACATGACATAGACACTAGCTGCGCTTCGCGGTTTCACCCGCGTGGCTCTGCTCTTGTTGATCTTGGCGTGATGATGCGTGATATATAGCCTATATCCTTCCTTGATAAATGATATCTAACTTGATATCTAACACTGAAATAATTTTTCAAATCCGACCAGTAGTTCCTGAGATTAGCGCGTTCAAACAAACAAACAAACTCTTCAGCTTTATAATATTAGTATAGATATTATGTATTAAAAATATACGAACAGCAAATTTTTATTTGAATATTCTTATTTATCTGAACTGAAAATCTAAAATAGGTAGATTTTAAATGATTGCCTTCTTACATTCCTATATTTTCAATGCTCTTTAACATTGAACGCAGTCGGGGCCATAAGCTAGTATTTTTAGTTACCCGCTTGAGCGCCCACCCCACTACCAAGTACCACGTACGCTTATTAAAATTTTCGTAGAAATAGTGACAGCGGTTTTGGGGTATTTGGGACGCATTTCCTACGATTTGTCGTGGGAAGGTGACGGCGGATGCGTATGCAATAGCACCGGTGTTCTCAACCTTTGGAAAATCTTATATAAGTAATATATTATTATATTTATAATAATACATAGTGGGTCTTCCAGCTTCGTCTTCATTGATCGCTATGATATAAGTTCATATTACATCAATGTCTCCGTATTAGAGATTTGTAAATAAAGATCATGCCAGTGAGAATTGTAATGAAATATTGTTTTTACAGCCTGGGTTGTACTGTGTACAGATCTTATTGATTTAAAAAGGCATTATGTAATCTAAGGTATGCAAAATATAACAAATTAGGTACTATACAATTAATTCCAAACATATTCTGTAAGTATTTATTTCTTTTAGATACTTCAATTCTTTATATATACCAAGTTATTAGTCACATGTGAAATATTTTAATGAGAAGTTTAATACTGAGCATTTTTATTGTCTATATTGTATACTAGCTCATAGCTGTGCCCTGCGGTTTCACCCGCAGTGATCGACTCCTGTTGGTCTTAGCGTGATGATACATAGCCTATAGCCTTCCTCGATAAATGGGCTATCTAACACCGAAATAATTTTTCAAATCGGACCAGTAGTTCCTGAGATTAGCGCGTTCAAACAAACTAACAAACTCTTCCGCTTTATAATATTAGTTGAATCATCATCATCATCATCATCATCAGCCCATATACGTTCCCACTGCTGGGACACGGGCCTCCTATGAGGGTACAGGCCATAATCTACCACTAGAAATAACGTAAAATTACTAATTTGTATAATTAAAAATTTATGTAACTATAGTAGACCAATAAAGGCATCGGGTCTTAAATGGTGACTGGGCGTATAAAATTATATATGTATTTTATAGAGAACTTTACCGTAGAAGCCTTTAATGGTCACAATTATCTACCTAAATAAAAATAAAATAAATATTTTTATGTTGTTTTTATTGATACATATTATGTTGTTGATTCATTATACATAATATTTTATGGACTTTTCTTATTTCATTAAAAAGAAAGGAACTGAAAGACTTCTTCGAAAATCATTTACTTCTAAACTAACCTAATTCGCCATATATTGTATTAATAATAAGTGCATTAATAAAATATGAAATAATGACTTTTTAGTTTGCTACAGAGATAACAGCTACCAAAAATAAAAATAAAAATGTAAGTAATCCCTGATCATGCACGCGGGAGGGAGTACGCGGTTCCGTGGAAGAGCACCGGAAACCGCACAATTTAGTCGCCTTTCAATTGCCGTCGTCATTACCGCACTTACTCGAAAACCCTTCAAGCAATTTGAGGCCTTCACCCACTGATATATAGATTCGTTTTGTCCGACAAGTAACATTTGTAGCGCTCAGGTCGACTGTATAATAGTGTACCCCAAAAACTAGTTCAAGCAATTTTAAATCGACCATCCTCTGTTATAAGGACTGTTTTACTCCTACTCCAGTAAACGATACTCATGCTTTGTTGGTTGTATGAAAATGAGTGCTCATGTTTAGCTATTAGCCGAACAGTTACCGTTTGTAACGGATACTAGGCAACGTAATATCGGGAAATGCGTAAATTATACATAATTACACGAGTTACATTTTCTCGATTCCCAGTAACTATTTTCTACTAATAGTCGCAATAATAACCATGTATTATAGTGACACGATCTGTGAATTATTTATGAGTTAAAATGAATCGAATAGTCTACTATTTATATTAAAATAGCAGTTTCAAACTCTCATACCAACTATCAAAATTGAATTAAATATTTCAAGTCGCCTGTAATTTTAAGTCGTTAAAGTAAGCCGAAGTGATTGTGAATAGTTGTGAATATTATGATAGAGTATACAGTTGAAGATAGAGCTCAACAATAAATAAAAAAAACGGTTGAGAGGTGCACCTCCGGCATGTCCAACAATCAAAAGTTCGACGACACGCGACATCTGCCAACCCGCACTTGGGCAGCCTGGTGGGATACTGCCTTATATAAACTCTCATCGGGGGCTTGTAGCTCTACAATAGTGACAAATATAAGCTATTGATGAAATTTAGCAAAACGGACCGTGTCTGAGTGGTGTGTATATTTCGTTTCCGAATTTACTTGCGATCTTATATTTCTAATAATTAATAATGTCATAGATTTTTTATCTGGATTTAAAATGCGGGAAGAAGAAGTAGAAAACAAAAGAAAAATCCTAAATCCTTATAAAAAAAATGTTTTCGTATGGTCACTATATCAGTAGGGTAATGTGCAAGGTACCGTTTAATATAATAGGCTCTAGGAAGTTAGAAGCCATAATATGCATCTAATCTATGAAGCAATTATTATCGTTAAGTTTATGATTTCTAAAAATAATGTAATTTTAAAGCGCCTATAAAAATAGCATAGCAAACTTGTACTTAGGTAAATTGGGCTTTATGTTATTAATACACACAGTATTAATATCAATATTAAGTAAATTATATCATAATTTTGTAACTTTATTAAACCAGCAGAATTTTATGGAATGTTTGTTATATCATTAAGAATAACTAATATTTCTGTGTATTTGATTTCCTAATAAGAGCGGTATCGACAGCCGACAGGAAGTAGTAATGGTTTCTCGCTACACATTTATCACACCGTGCAATATTTCTGAGAGTTGCAGATTTATGTCATACGACCAAATGCATCATGTAATATCACTGTAATTATTTATGATGTTTATGATATTATGAAATATCGTCGTAAAAATATCAAATGATGTTTGCAGCCGATAATCGCCCGCGGCTTCGCCCGCGTTTTCAAAGAAAAACCCGCATAGTTCCCGTTCCCGTGGGATTTCCGGGATAAAACCTACCCTATGTGTTAATCCATTAAGTTACCCTCTATATGTGGGCTAAATTTCATTGAAATCGGTTCAGTAGTATTTGCATGAAAGAATAACAAACACATCCTCACAAACTTTCGCATTTATAATATGTATTAGTAGGATAGGATAGGATTAGCTAAGAATAAGTTGATACGTAGCGTTTATGTAATTAGGTATAGGTATTTTAAATTATAATGAGTAGAAAGACAGAAAGTAGATGACAATAAAAATGAGCATAGTTATTTCGCTTCTGAAATAAATATTTTTTTATAAAAACTCGTTGAATGAATCTTCTAGCAGGATTGAAAAGGATTAAAAAATGATTTAAAATTCGAATACAAACACATTTCAAACAAATCAATCTTCTGTTTTCTTCATTATTTTTCTAAATTTTACACAGGAC
>CAJQZN010022436.1:0-20487 GCA_907164685.1 Colias eurytheme
ATGTAATAATTAAAATTACCTATTCAATTGGCTCTAGTTTTTTTCCAATGTGGATTTTCATATATTTAATTTTCTTACGGCTCTTTAGCATACGGGTTACTAACAATTAGTGTCGCTCAGACATAACCCTATTCTATAAAACTGTCTGTAGAATATGAGAATAATTAATATTTTCTCTAAAAAAATGTATTTATAAATTTTTATAAATAATCAATTGTTCAAATCAATTGTTCGGTTTGTATTGAGGTGACAAAACCGAGTACCACAATGGTCAGCAAAGTGGATACACCAAATTCCCTTGATATTTTATTAATGGGATTAGACAAAGCAAATGCATTAGGAATAATTACATATTAATAAATATAGGATTTGGGAATTTAGGCCTTTGAGGGAATCTAGAAGTACCTATAAGAAGAATACCTACCCGACGGCCCTACAGGACGAACGTGTCGAAAATTGATAAAAGATGAAAAATTAACAAAATTAATAGATAACTTATGCTGAATGTAAATTATGGAGAGGCATAGTATTGATAAATTTAAGGTAAATTTAAAGCACCAAATTTAATAGAAATAGCGCAACAGATGTTGAAAAACTCAATATTTTATGAGCGAATACGAACATAAAGCTACACTTTCCCCACAGTCTCCTGGATATATTTCCAGTAAATCTGGGAAATTTCTGTAAGAAACAGGAAGAACGCATCCAAATAGAACTAAAAATTATGGAGTAAGGTATGAGGGTAGATGGGATCGTCACCTGATGGCAGGTTGCTGATGGTCCTTGTATAAAATAACTAGAAGAGAAGCTTATAAAATATATTTTCTTGTATTTCATAAGTTTTAATGATTTGATCTCTATTTTTATATCCATTTTAATTAATCAAAAACTAAAACAAAACAATTAGTAAAACTTTGTAATATAAATAAATAATATTAAACAAATATACCTAGATACTATTTCATACTGCGTTTTATAGTCTAATAAGAAAATAAGGATTAAAAAAAAACTAGAGCCAAGTACCAAAACCATTAATAGTTTTATATATATGTAATATGCATTAAATTATTCGAAACCACTTTCACATCCAGGGCAACAAAATCATTGTTGACCAGTGAATCGTTCTCTCAATCATGGTGTTTAAGTTTTGAATGATACAATGAAAATGGTTAATGTGACCTGACATAAGACGGATCAATTGCATTCGGATCTTTAAAATTCTTCTACTATGTCCATGACTGCGCCACCGAATAAGGCACGTCAGGATCACAGCTGTGTTGGAACACAGTGGAGTTTACTTGATATTCTGGGCAATTAGAAGCATCCGACAAAAATCAGTGACATTTACTCTGGAGGCTTTAGATTGTATCCGGTACCTATTCGTAAACATACTTTACTCTCTTTAAAGATAATCTTAAAACTGTTACTACAGTGTCAGTGTTCAGTGGTACTTGAGGAAGTGGCCAACAATATTCAATTGACAAACAACCAAATAGTATAGTCAGTATCAACAAACTTAATTAGTAAGATGTGATAACAGTTAACACATGCTGCGTCCGATATAAAATATCCAAACCACGTGTCAATGATCTTACGCTCATCTTGTCATACGAATATCATTTAACGACTCCTAAATGAGACGTTAAGATAAAGAGCATTAAGTTTAAAATACCATAGCCTGTGGACATAAATATCAAGATATCCCAGTATAAAGCTTTGTCCAAGAGCACGACGATTTATTTAGAAGCAGTTGGTCGTGGTACGTGGTGCAGTTAACACGAATATAAAAATGTGTGATTTAAAAATGAGACCGGATTACCACATTGGTCATGTTATGATGCAATCAATGCGTGAGAATTCACAATTGGTGTGTCAGGTCAGTTCTTAAATTTTTATCTCTCACCTACATTTCTTAAAGTTCATCGCTTGTATAGGTACAAGAGGTCTACAATACTGAGGTCAATTTGTATTTTAAATAAAGGTCGTGTTTGTTTTGTTTTTTCGATTATTTATGTTTCGGCGAAAATCTTCACTTTTAATATCTGTAACAATGTTTTATAATTATTATTGATAACTAAAAGTAAACAAATCCACTAATATCAGATAATTTTGACATAAAAGTGTGTTTGGTTTTTTGCAAATATTTTCAGCCCTTTTATAAACTTCAATAATCACATTAATGTCTATTTCGTTGCCTTTCGACACCTTTATTTCACAAACGAAACGAATTTATTTGGCTTAGACCGGAGGAGTTATTGGGAATTTTTCATAGTTCTTTCCTATTCGTTATTGTGAGTTTCTTTTTTTTATTCCATGGTTTATGGTATTTCGATGGCTATGTCCAATTTTCGCGCCAATAAAAATAATATTATGTACAACTACATATTATAATAATAATCCATTATAAGTGATAAGATCGATGCTCATTAATTGTTGTTTCATTATAGAATCCTTACTTATCGGTCACTTCTGGTTCTTTACTTAGTTTCTTAGTGGTCTGGGTCTCTTAACAATACTATGTCTATAAATGCTTTTTATTATTCTTAACGTTTCATGATATTTTTCTATGTATGACCTTTCACAAATTAACAAATTAAAACGAGGAAAATATTAAACGAATCACGTACATAACTATAGCATAATTTTAAAAGTCATCATGATACGCAGAGTTTTACAATATGAAGATCAAAGTAGGTATACAATTACGGGTTTTGCTTGGAAAATTATACCATAAGAGTTATAATATATTTGTATCACGTACCGTAGAAATATTATGTAATCGCTGATTTGTATTTTAATGATGCTAAAAATAACCATATTTTTTATCGAGTTTGAGTTTGGGTATTCCACAAAAAATCAGCATATTATAAAAGTTTATTCAATGTATTGAAAATAATATTATTTCTATGTAGAATACGTATGTATGTATACATAAATGTAATAAATAAGATTGATTAATCAATACTTAAAGACACTGTAAGTGTTTACCTGCGCACCTGGTGAAGGTCTACTTATACATATTATACTTACTTGTTGCATATAATGAGAAGATATATTATATGTATGCATATAATGAGAAGAAGTAAGGGCAAATACAGATACCAATTTTCATAAGAAAAAAACTACTTTCACTCAACTGTAGAAAGTTTGAAACACATCGCCCTTTCTTTTTTAAATACGTCTACATCTCGTTGATTTAGACTTGTTTCGTGCTAAAAATTTATTGAATAAACAATAAAATTTCAAGGATTTCAATTAAAAGGATAGTGATAATTTGATTCATACGAGTCTAGGTACATTATGTAAATGCGGATGTATGTCAATGTTGCATCAAAGTCCAAAGAACAGTTCAAAAAAATTTTTAATACGTGTAAACTAACAGGTAGGTAAAGCAATTATCTTAAAAAGAGTTATAGCACAGACTAATAATAATATTATACTACGTATACAAGTGGTATCCATATTATTATAATATTTTTTTTATTACAGGTAGATGTAGTAACAGGCCAGCAAGAAACAATTGGATCAGTATTACGACGTTCTATTCAGCTAGCGAAGCATCTACGTAGCATTGGTTTGAAGCCCGGCGATGTTCTGGCTATAAGTGGTAATAACCACTTAGATTTGTACATACCCTTCTATAGTGCTCTATTTAATGGGCTGCCTATTGTTGGAGTTGATCCAAACTATAAATATGGTAATTATTCTTAAATTTAACAATTTTTTAGAAACATATTTCAAATGATTGAAAAAAGTAGGAAATATGAAGCTTAAAATTAGCCGATTAGGTATTTCAAAAGCTTCAAATCAACGCATAAGCAAGGCTTATGTTTTAATCTGTGGTTTTAATTAATAGTCCTTAAATTTCCCAGAAGTCCTAATTACCAAAAAAAATGTCAGTCAGAAGTGCATGCACTTGGAACACTGAACACTGGGTACTTTTATTAATAATAAGTAATAACTATTTCTTTGATTACAGATGAGATTAAAAAGCTGTTTAAAATTACGTCGCCAAAGGTAGCTTTTTGCGATAAATCAGCATACGAAACATATGTGAATGTCACAAAGGATTTAGGATTGGACGTTAAACTTATTGTATTTGGAAATGACAATTTTCCCAAATTCATCGAGTCAAATAATGTTTCTCACATAGATGATAATTTTATGTAAGATAGTGTTTATTTAATATTGAATCTGCAATTTTTGGAATATGCAAATTATTTTTTGTACCAAATGTATGTTTTAGGGTAGCTGAATTCGATATTGACAAAATATATGTATTTTTGATGTGTACAAGTGGGACAACGGGAAAAATAAAGGCAGCTGCTTTCAAACATGAAGCTATTGCGGGCAAAATGTTACACCATTCTTTATTGCCTAGGGAAAAATAGTAAGTGCCTACAATAAAGTTATATCACGCGTACAAAGTTATAAAAATAATTATATCTGGACCTTTATGACATAGCATTTGCGTACGGACTCATTATTAAATAAATAAATAAACAAATAACTGGACTCATTATTATTCTGCTAATATTATAATCGTAGTAGCTAGTAAAATATAAATTAATGTGTCCAAATAAAACATTTACGACTTAGCAACAAAATGAAGCCTAACCTGTGAGCCTAACGCACTATGAGAGGTCATTAATTGTACCCTTCGACAAGACCTATTGCTGAGAAATAAATGTTAATTTTAATTATCAAGTGTTTTGAGACAAATATGTAATAAATAAATTTTATATGGCAGCTTACAATGTATATTGCAGTTGCGGCAATAAAATATTTTAAAACACCTGGTTGCAACATGTACTGTATTACTTATCTATTTATTTCACCCGTCTCCATGAAATAATAATATCTCCTCACGCAACACATAATATTATTAATATTGTAATACTGAGATATTATGGTACTCTGGAAGATATCGCTACCTAGCAGATAGCGATATCTTCCAGAGGATATAAGGCCGCTATTTGTGTATGTTCTTTTTCTTATATAATGTTGTTTCTGTATTTATTTTACTTGCAATACAGTATTTATAATTAAATATTTTTACAGCAACAATACAAGTACAATATGTCTATCACCCATCAACTGGATATCTGCGTATTTTGTTGCAATTGGTTCTGTCTTTACTGGTCAAAAACGTGTACAATCATCTATACCGGACGATTTACAATATACTATAAAAATAATCAACGAATATAAGGTACGCAATTAAGTATCAATAGTTATATTTTTTATGATAAAATAATGCTTGTCAATTGTAACAGTAACTGCACTTTAAAAATTAACATCAATTAATTACTAAACGATCGACCTAAAGAAGCAAAGGTTAATCCATTAATACTACGAGTAGGTAATACTAACTTATAACTAATATCACAAAGTCGAAAGATTAGTTATTTTTGCACTAAAATTAAAACAAAAACTACACGACCGATTTTAAGAATTCTACCATTAAAAATCTACACCTCTGGGCTCTGAGATACATACAATAATGTTAAGATATAAATTCGATTAAGTACCCCTAAATTTCACTTATTTTGGATTAAGTTAATACAAAATATTTCTTACCATTCCAGCCTGTAACAGCATTAATTAGTCCTTCTTTAATGGCGACACTACTGAAACGAAAAAACGATGTTGATCTAACATGCTTTGATGTTCTTGTGGTCACCGGTTCTAAGGTTTATCTGGATGTACTAGATGAGTTTCAGGTAAATTTGCCTTTATTTTTAATTCAGCTACATGATTAACGCTTTAAGTTACCCATGCACAATAATCCATGGATAACAGTTTAAAAATTGCCATTACAAAATTTGAATACCGATACTTCATGGCCAATGTTTTCTTCAACGACGTTCAATTAAATATTATCTCATAAAAAATGAATGAAAATTGCTTTGTTGATCGTTTGATGGTTAGGTATTATTTATTTACTATATTATTATTATTTTTACGTTTTAGAAATGTTTGAAAAAGGGAGCAATCGCATTTGAGAGTTATGGTCAAACTGAATTAATTGGGCCTTGTTTACAATTTGTCCCGGGAACTCCTCGTGGTAGTAGTGGTAAATCACACATGTTATATTCTATTAAGGTACGTAAAATAAGCTTTATTCTGACTTAAGTTTTTACTATACTAACATCCTACTAATATTATAAATGCTATGGATGGGTGGATGGATGCTTGTTACTCTTTCACACAAATGACAAATACTACTGAACTGCTAACAATGAAATTTGTTATGTAAGTAGCTCAAAACCCACTATATATATTGCTATAAGACATAGGCTAATTTTTATCCAAGTAATCACACAGGGACGAGAACTAACTATGCGAACACTGTGCGGAATTTTCTTTGAAAATGCGAACGAACCCGCGGGCGGAAATCTAGTGTATTATAAATGGGAAAATAACTCTGACAAGCATTAGCTTTTAAGTTTTACGCTTAATCAAGGTAGTGGTTAATTGTAATGTCGATGGCTAACAACTTGGCACACGAAAGCTAGTTGCAATTATAACAGAATGCCAAGAATGATCCTATCTTTAAACAATTTTTTACAGTTAGTCGATCCTGAGACTGGAAACGAGATCACGGAACCGAACGTGCCCGGAGAAATGTGGGCCAAGGGACCATGCTTTACGGTATTTAATTATTTATTACATATATTTGAAAGCAATTTTATTTCGTCGTTGATAATTTCAACTTTATTTCGTATTTCCTCGAAAATTGTAAATGGAGAGGTGATTCCGATACTCTAAAATGAATTCAAAATGTTCCCAGAGAAAAAAATAAAGGGTTTATTTTTTCACATTTCAATTCAATTCACAGAAAAAAATCATGAACATCGTCATATTTTCATTAACTTTAACATAGATTGGTTGTTGTGACCACGCGATTGTAGGTCACGGTCAGAAATGGATAACTTAACAACCATTTAAAATTTAATGAAGTAATAATTAGTATTGTGTGTATTTTTTTGCAGGAATATTATAATGATCCAGAGGAAACTGCTAATGTATTTTCAGAAGATGGTTATTGCAAGACAGGCGATCTTTTGTATAGAGATGAAAACGATTTTTATTACTTTGTGGATCGCATTAAAACGCTTATTAAGTATAGAAATTTCCATGTAAGTTCTTAATTGGTGTCTATCAAATAAAAAAAACTAAATTTTTGAAAGGAGTTTAAATTTGTATCGAAAGATAGATGCAAGACATATACATTAGCAGGCAAGCAACAGGCAATACACTATTAATGGTAAAGATAACTGAGTTAACTCCTGCGTGACAACGCAATATAGACTTATATGGAGCAATCTATTCCTTTCTGATTAATAATGTTGATAGTTCACATCTGTCAGGCGTTCCGTGACATTTTTCCTATATTTTAAGGTAACACCAGCAGAACTAGAGGAAGTTATACACAGTCATAAAGGAGTCGGTGAAGTATGTGTTATTGGTATTGATGATCCCGAAGATGGACAGCGACCAGTCGCCTGTGTTGTACGGCGGAACGGACATAACGTCACTGCTGAAGAAATTAAGAACTTAGTACTGAGTGAGTATAATTAGTAGAACTTTTGTAGAATTGAGTTAGAAGTAATTGAATACTGCGATAGTTTTATTTATTAGTTCTTAAGTAGTGGCAGTTTCCTGAGATTTTATGGCTTCTCTGTACAAAAAATCAATTACATATTACTTAATCTATTTTTGTAACCGATCCAGTTGTCGGTGTATTTGTATATAAACATAAAAATAAATATAATATAATATATTTCAGGACATTTTGCACACACGGCACGATATGATCCCATAAGAAGCTTTTCGCTTGTGTTAAGGACACAATTAACATCTATAATTTTAAATATCTACTTAACATCTATAATTTTAAATATCTGCTTATATAGATAATTGACACCCAGATACAGAGCAAACATCGATGTTCATCACAAAAATATTTGCCCTGGGTGGGAATCGAACCCACGATCTCTGGCTTCTAAGGCAGGGTCAGTGCCAACTAAGCCAACCGGTCGGTCAATATGGTCATATGAGGAAATATTAATTTATTTATTTCTTTAAAAATAAAGTTCTTTAATATGGGACTGCATGGTACGTATACTGCATGTACATATGAATTTTAATTATTCAGGTAAATTATCAAAAAGCAAGGAATTACGAGGAGGTGTGCTGTTCCTTAAAGAGCTACCTGCCACATCGACTGGGAAAATAGCTCGAGGGAAACTGTTAGATATAGTATTAAATTCTCCAAGAGAATAAAATAATTTTAGTATAATATAATTAAATTAATAGAAATAAAGAGTTGTTAATTATTGTTAAATGGACTATAATATGTTTTCCTTTTAATATAAATGAATATAACAAATATTTAAATGATATTACAGTATTTTTCTTTATCTACACTTAATGATACCTAATTATTGACGTGCATTTAAAACAATATAAATATTTACTATTAACTACTACAATACAAGATAAGATACATTTGAAATGCAATAAACAATCATAAACAGAAGCATTAATGATTCATTTTGAAAACAATGAGTGATTAAATGTAAAGGTTGATAACGCTCTAGTTTAGCTAAATATTAAAATTTATGAGATCTTTAAAGGAACTAGCTCCTAGCTGTATTCTACATGTTCCAATACTCCAATACGTATTTAATGGCTCGGTATTTTCAATATTATTGACGGCACATATTTTATATCAATAAATAACAGCTCATAGACCTTTCCCCGATTCGAAATCTTTTCGTTATTCTCATGCACACTTAATATAATATTCGAGTGTTCTAAGCAAGTATTCTTAATAAACAATGGTACATAATAAGAAATTTGAGATGAAGAATATATTTCATCAGTATCTTTCCGCAACCATCACGATTTCCTTCAGTTTTCTTCTATGGACTTTCGTCGAGGCAGTCATGGGTATTTCATCTAGAAATACTACACCACCTCTTAGCTGTTTTGCATCAGACAATGTTCCTGAAAATGTTTAAATACAGCGAACCTTAGTTTTATATTTAGAAAACTAGCTTTGTCTCGCGGTTTACCCGTGGGAAAAAGCAAGTATTTTATAGTTCATGAGATTTTCGATTATCAAAATCCGTTCAGTTGTTTATCCTTTAGGGAGTTTACCTAGGGAGACAAACAAAGAAAAAAACATCTATTCTCACAAACTTTAGCATTTATAATATTGATGTCTATTTAATGGTCAAAAATAATAATTACATACAAAAGGATAGGATTAAAAAATACATCAATACCTTGCACTAACTCCTTTATATCATCCGCGCTGACATCATATCCGGCTCGAAGGACCACACATGCTACGGGCAGATCCCCACATTCCGGATCGGGTATGCCTGTAACTGCTACGTCTAGAACCCCTGGATGTTGTCGTATGACGCTTTCTACTTCCACTGGTGATATCTTTTAGATAAAAAAATACAAAAAGTTATTTATTTTAGCATACGTAAGCATTTTAGAAACCGAAAGACAAGGTTATTAATTTAAAATCTCTAAGAGCGCAGTGAGTCACTCAAAAAGGATTTATAATATCTAAATTAATAGTAGGACAGTCTATTTATGTACCTGATAGCTTTTATATTTTAAAAGTAACTTTATCCTTTCACAAAAGAAGAAATTATAATTTTCATCTCGGTAAAACATGTCGCCAGTTTTGAACCAACCATCTACAAACGTCTCTGCAGTCGCTTCTTCATTTTTATAATAACCCTAAAATAAAATTATTAAACACATATTATCCTTATCTTTCTTAACATTTTATTCGTTTAATTTTTTTTAATTTGTAGATTCATGAACAGCACATATGCGATGTATTTACTAGGGTTTTTACCCTTTAAACGTGAGGAAATAATATTCACGAGGATTTTCGATATTCATGTTGAATCTTGTAGGATTTACCTTGAAAATTGCTGGACCTTTAAGCCAAAGCTCGCCTGGTATATTTGGTTCTTCGATATTTTCTTGTGTATCAATGTCTACAATCTGAAAATCAAATTGAGAAGTTGTCTTCGATATAGCTTCTGATTTCTATTTCAATTTTTAGGTATAATTTCTGTCTACCTTGAATTCTTGATTTGAAACTCAATACAATAGATAATAGTCAGTATCCCTCGCAAAAGATAAATAAAAATATATGTAACTATTTAGATACCCGATATTGAAAACAGCCCATAGGTTTTCCTGAAGATCCAGGCGGGGGATAGTCGCTATGGAAAGCTAAACCTGTAAGTTCACTCATTCCATAAGCATTGAAAACTTCGGTACTTGGTGAAACGTCCTGTAAATAAATATAAAGAATAACTGTCAATGTTAATACAGAAACAGCTCTACCGTTTACTATAGGAAATAATTTGTTTCTTCCCGGCCTATATCAATT
The DNA here is from genome assembly GCA_907164685.1 of Colias eurytheme. NCBI lineage: Eukaryota > Metazoa > Arthropoda > Insecta > Lepidoptera > Pieridae > Colias > Colias eurytheme. The sequence continues at coordinate 10,436 of CAJQZN010022436.1, forward strand.
TTTTCATACTTTCCACTTTCCAGTATTTATATTTTATTTCAAAAGAACGGAAAGTTATGCATAGCCACTTACGTGAATTAAAAGTTCGCAATTATTCAGTGAAGCTAAAAGTTACGACTACAAATTCTGAATAAAAAACATATCCCTTTAAATCTCGACTTACTTTAATAGTTTCAATAAGTTCTGGTGGTACAGCACTGCCACCCAACATAATTAGATCAAAACATGTGAAATCACATTCATCACGTTTGTCGGGACTCATAAGTGTTGTCATAAATGTTGGACTCATTACTGTGAAAGAGGGCTGAAAAAAAAAGACAATTTGGTAACATAAATTAATATGAATACCATGTTTGGTGTACATATTAATTTATGTTACAAACAAATAAACTCTTCGGTTTTATAATAGGTAATACTATAAATTCATAATACGTTCAATCCATAATCTTTGCATATCAAAAGAACAAAGGTACCTTGTAAGTGTTTATAAGATAATACGCGTGTTCCTGTGTTAAAGGCAAAGATGATTGCAGTCTAGTGTACTTCAAAATAGGAGAAGCAAGGAAGTGCATCACAGCTGTCAACCATTGAATTGGGGAACCTATCAAAGCCATTCGAGTAGGACCTGGGAACATAGTTGATCTGGACCTGTTAATAGAAAAAAATTAAATATAAATAGAAATTTGTGTGATATTTTAATTTATCATCAAATATAGTAAGGATACAATGATAACAATATGTAATAAAAATGAGAAGACGTGTTCGGAATATTCGCCATATACATGCATAGCGTAGGTACTTTTATGGGAAGGAAGTTTTCCCATAACGCCATTTAATCTCAGACCTAAGCAAGGCTATTTAGAAACTTAAATGATAGCACAATGTTTATCGGATCGTTAAACAAAATAAAAAGAGAGAATTAATATATTTTTTGTATAAATATAATAATTTTTCATTTTACCAAAGATATGGGATGCTAGTAGCGAAGTTTTTGTGAGTAGCCTCAGCTGCTTTCGGTACTCCAGTGGTGCCGCTTGTTGCTAGCAGTAAAGCTCCTGTGTCTTCTGCATCGAAGTCTGTAGCCCTATAATGATTACTTTAATGAAGTATCGATGCTCATATGGGACTTGGGATATTTTGTATGTTTGGATTTTGTTTTAGCAAAAAATAGCATGACAAAATAAATTTATTATCATTGAATGTGTTCAATTTATTGTGGGTACAATTGTATAACAGATTTTGCAGTTATACTATGAAAATGTAAGATTTGGCATTACTTAAAACTTTCGAACGGTGTATCATCCCCATATTTCTCAAGGAACTCCTCAAAGTTGCACAAATAGTCGCCATTGTCGAATGTCACAATTTGAGCATTTGAATCTATTTCATTGAGTGCCAGTTGGACCTCAGTTGCTTTCTCACTGAGGCAGAATACTATTTTCGGTTCAGATACTGCGAATGTTGCTTTCAACTCTCCTGTAAAACATAATGATTTGTGCGATTCATAGCAAGCTATCTGAAGTTTTATGGAAGTTCACAATGTAATGACTGTAATATGAAGGGAATCACTTACTAACACTCAATGTTCTGTCCACGGGTGCTACAGTGACTCCAATAAATAATGCAGCATAGAATGGTATAGCCAGGTCTAAATCACTTGGGGCCATAAGAACAATGACATCACCGATTTCTAAGCCAAAATTTCGCAAGCAGATCGCACATAGGATAGTTCTGTTTAAAACTGAACCGTTTGTCTCTGAATCTCCAGTTGCTCCATTAATCTTTAGAGGATAGTGATTATTATTTTATTGAGTGTAAAATAGTTTTTTGATTTTACCACTACGATTATAGATACGTGTAATGAAAGCATTATTATTGGAATATTTAACATTTTGGTCGAACAATGATTACGTGTAGACTTTGTCCTTTCTTTCCCCCTTGGCCTCAGTTCCCATATAAATATACTGTATATCTTGTTTAGTTTCTCTATATTTTCTAGTTGCATATGAGCAAATTATGTATCACATAATTTTATAACTGTTTTACCCAAAAATATCTTACCTGCATAATAGCATCTGGGTAGTCTTTTAAACTCCGCAATATAATTTTTCCAAGATGGTAGCGGTCACTAGGAATACCCGATTCGGCTACAATTCGGGAAGTCAAATCGTTCATGAACCAAAGCACCGAGTCATTTGAAAGTTTTGATACCATTTTGTAAACTATGAGGTTTATTCACACAATTATCTTCGTAAACCTAAACTTAAATATAAGATTATTTTTATAAATTTTAACTAAAATACCGATGTTTCGAATTTCACTTTTAACGGGATTAAAAATTAAATTTTCGATTCATGTAATTTGTCCCAAGGTTCAAACTATTCTGAGTTAATATGTGGTTGTAGCGAATAACGATCGTTCCGCATTTATAAGTACGAGTGTAATTTTATAAACTACGGTTAGGATTTATTTAGAATAATATCGAAGGTGGAATTTAAGAATCACACATAAGAAAATTTTCTATGAAAAAAGGATGTGCTTCCAAAATTATAGTTTAAACCGATGAATGAAGGCGACGGCCATCTACTATTGTTTAACATGTACTTTATGCACCAATTACACTTCACGCAAATACATAAAATTTTAATAAACTCAATAACTCGGGCTTTATAAAATAAAGAGGAGATTATTATGTTTGTATAAGTCACTCAAATTTTGTAAGTACTTGATTGAGAAATTACTAGCACTGTAATTTATTTCATTAATATTATTTTATACCTCTTTCATGTACTTAGACACGGGTTGTATTGCAATAAACGACGGAGTTTAATAACTGCATACATATACACGAGTACAATGGAAATATGCAACGGATATGAAAAAATTGTTCAGAGCGTCATATTATTTATATTTTATTGCATGACTTGATTTATAAATTGAATACTTCCTTGCATATTCTCATCTATTCCTTCTCCATAAAATAAAATTGATACGGCTATAAAGACTCTGATCTGATGCTGCGTATGGTACGGGAAAAATAAAATATCATACAAACATAATAAATTTCCGTAAACATTGGAATCTAGTAGTTCACTGAACTTTAATCATCAAACAATTAAAATATATTTAAATAAGATTATTAATTGTATATTAATCATGTCTTTATTGTGTATTTGTATGTCTACAAGATTTACCGTAATAAGGTATTTATTTCGCTAATTCATAATATTTATTCGCAACATATTAGTACTTAATTTTGAACTAGATATCTAATTAATAACGATTTCCTAGGCAGCTTTTCACCTGCTCCTGCGCCGGCGTGGTAGTTCAAGGATATTCCCATGGGATTATATTTAGCATCCTAACTGCCTCACAACACAAAAACCATAATAGTATATCATTAAAACTACTGAATCACTAAGACTTGAGAGAAAGACAAGTAAACAAACACACTTTCACATTTATATTACAAACACATATCTAATCCTTTAAATTTATCATTATAAACTCAACCTTAGTCGATGGACATGAGACTCTTTACCTTCAATGTCACATTTATTATTAAAACAAAATAGACAGGGGCGAGCTTTGTTCTTGAAAATTATAGGGCAATTTCAAGTGTCTTTCGTCAAAGTGTCTTTGAGTAGCAATTTTGAAACATAACAGATAATATGACTCAAGGATCCTTTGAATTGTTTAGATAGATAATAGCATGTATCAGGAAAAGACGTCATTACAATAGGTAGATTATGTTTAACAAAGTGGGGTTTTCCACCATAATTAGCCCAAACCAGTGAACGGATGGGGCTGAAATTGGGCATGCAGATAGATGTTAAGACGTAGGCATCTGCTAAGAAACGATTTCGATCAATTCTACCTCAAAGGGGATAAAATCGGGGAAGAAAGTTTGTATGAAACTTTGTCATATTGGAAAACCAAATAAAGAGACGGTTCGATCACTCTAGATTTATAGGTATAGGTGACGGGGAATAAAATAACGTATTGAAAGAACTTGCCTGACTTTACAAGAGTTCACTACCACAAAAAATTGACTTACATTGACCATGCAAATATGACTGATGGTACTAGTTATAATAATTTGGTTGTTTCATATATTGTTATTATAAGATGAAGAGAGGACATTTAGGTAAAATGTTTCAAAATGAAAAATAAAACTGCACTCCTAAAAAAAAAACTATTTTAATAATTTTTACGACATGAAATACCAATTTCACCACTTACAGTCACTGATAGCCTTACAGTTTTTAACGTTTATTTCTATACATTATTTGTCTTTTTTAACTGGCAGATAACCTTAACACAAGATATCCAGAAATTATAATATAATATTTTTGTTCCTCTTTATTCTCTTAATGATTCTTTTGCGAGTTTTTCCAGTTTAGGTCTGTCTATTTTCGATGTTGACGTCATCGGTAGCTTTTTAACGAATATAACTCCCCCTCTTAGTTGCTTTGAGTCTGTTAAATTGTCTGAAAAGAAAGGCATGATAATCAAAACATAATTATTAATTTCTAGTCAATAATCTATATACATTATATATCATAGACGACGGATAATAATCATAGTCATTAAATAATAAATGAATTTAATGTTCTACAGTAGTTCTACTACTTCCACTATTTTCGATAATTTAAAGTTGAGGGCTCGAGAGTTTTTGATTTTCAACGTTTCAGAAATAGAAAACATCATGAGAAAAAAGATCGATTACGAATATGTACAACCTAAGAATACAACTGACAACCTGCGTTTGGCCAGTATAATATGGCATTATAGCCTCTGCAATGGGTTTAAGCTATTATAAGAAACATTTAGTACATACTCTTAACTATATCCTTAATTTCTTGAGCAGTAATATTGTAGCCGTCGTGAGGCACCACGCACGCAACGGGCAGATCTCCTTCATCTGTATTACGTATTCCTGTTACAGCGACTTCAAAGACGCCTGGGTGTTTGCTAATTACGGCTTCTATTTCTACAGGAGAAATCTGTAACAAAACAGAACATTTATAATGAATATATGCGATATGTCCTCGCAATCATCATAAGAAATAATATTTGTGGAAAAATATTCAATTAATAAAAGTACATATTAGTGTTACATAATATAATAAGTGTCCGGTTTAGAAGGCTGCGAAAGGAGTCTAGGACATTAAACGTAGGTAAATACTAAATACATATCATTTTCTGCTTCTACGAAGTGAAACATAATCAAAAATTCTTTTTTTAATATTTTGATTTTCATCTATTAAAAAAGGGAGTAGAGCACGATAAATGTGTACACATTTAAATTAAAATAAAGATAAATAATTAAGAATTTACCTGATGACTTTTATATTTAAGTAACAGTTTGAGTCGATCCACAAAATAGAAGTACCATTTTTCATCTCTGTACATTGTGTCTCCAGTTCTAAGCCAACCGTCCTCGGTAAGAGTTTGTGACGTCACTTCTGGATTATTATAATAGCCCTTGAACAGAATTTAAATATGTATTGCATATAGTGCATTCAGATTTAAAGCATTACGATCAAAACTGAGTTCAGTTAAATTTATCAGATAATCATATTTATCAGAGTATCCAAAATCCACAAATTTACCACAGCTTACCTACCAATAAATATATAAATAAATAATAATATAAATAAACTCTAACAAAAATATGAAGTAGAATCAATTTTTCCTGCTATTTATATTAATTTAAAATTGTAACAATAATAATTAATTACCTTAAAAATACTCGGTCCCTTAACCCAAAGTTCACCTGTCACGTGGGGTTTTGTAATCTCCTCAAGCGTTTCGGGGTTTACTAACTGAAAAAAATAACCTTTAATGAATTTTATATTCTATCCATACTAGATGATATAAATTATAAAGGGAGAACAAGGTTATTACTGTCTTATTACTGCATTTAAAAATATAAAACATTTTCAAATATAATTATTTATCACATTTGGAGAAAAGCCCCCAAATTTTTTAAGACGAACTAAACATTTGCAAAAATGCTCCTAAAAACTTAACTCAGATTGCTGTCGTGTAGTTTACCTTATGAGTAAGACTTGGGATCGGTCTTCCCAAAGAATGCGGGACGGTCTCATCATACACCATTGCCAAACCAGCTATTTCGCTCATGCCGTATACATTCAGTATCAAAGTGTTGGGTGTCGCTTTCTGTGAATTGAAGAAACGAGACAATTATTTAAAAAATGAGTTAGAAAATTTTTTAAGTAGATTAAGTATACATATTTTCATTTGCTCAAAAATTTTAAAACGTTTCATTATCTTTTATTAATCATTTACTTTTATAACCATCCCCAACGTATTTGTTCTTATATTTTTTGTTTTGATACCATCAATAATTAAAAGAATATTATGATGGACACGAGTGAAATATGATGTACCAATAAGTAAAACTTGTGTACCTTGATTTCTTTTCTCAGTCCCTCTTGTAAAGGACAGCCACCAGCTATAAGTACATCAAAGCAAGTAAGGTCACATTTTTCACGATCACCGGGCTTGAAAAGTATTACCCAATAATTTGGACTTGACATAGCATACGACGGCTGAAATAAAACAACATTCGTAAAAATTAATTTTAATTCACTCAGGACTCTTGAATTCAAAAAAAATCTCTTGAAAAATATATATATATAGGGGAATAAAAGGAAGAGAAAGTAACATATTATGTTAAAGTTCATATGGATTCTTTGGTTAAGAGTTTTAGGACAGTTTGGTTTTGGAAGTGGTTTGGTTTAAAGATGTTTACGTATATCTTACCTTATATTTATTAATAAGATGATATGCATGTTCTTGAGTCATCGGCAATGAGGATTGAAGGCGAGTTTGTCTCAGAATTGGGGTTGAAATATACTTAAATATGGCAGAATACCATTGTATTGGAGATAATACTGCTACGAGACGAGTCGGCGCTGGGAAAGTGGTAAAGTTTGCCCTGTAAAACATAATTGTAGATTTAAAATTGATTTACCGTATTGTAAATTATAATATTAAGGGTTAAGAAGATAGTGGAAAATCTCTGTATTTTATGAAGTAACAAAGGTCAAAAAGATAACGCAGTACTAAAGATAGTAAGTAGATCATTATGATTTGATATCAAAATATATGTGAGTATGGTCTCCGTCTAAATCATCGAGAAATAATTCGAGAAATTTATATAAATAAATTCTAAACTGACCCCGTTAATTGGAAATAAATCCCAAAGCGTTATAAAATGACTCTACAATATCATTATATACAAATTTGAAGCCGGAAAGGTCGCCTTTCAATTAAAGTCAATCTTCTAACAACATTTAAATTATTGTTTAAATTTGCATATATCTATTATCTATTATCAACAATTATTACTCTAATTTCATACCACATATACTGAATTCCTATTAGAAGGTTTTTGTGAGTGACCACAGCGGATTTGGGCACGCCTGTAGTTCCGCTAGTTGCTATCAACATCAGTGGTGTTTCTGCTGGATCGAAATTGGAAGCTCTGCAAGCATTTCAAATGAAAACCAATATATTATTATACAGAAAGGATGGAAATAAAAATAAGCGAGCAATATCATGTATAACGCTAATAACTTATTTGTCATTAGATCTTTCTTAGGTAACTAGAGAAACAATGAATAGGTTTATGCTGCCATAAAGCATTGTAGTTTTAGTTATATACCTATAATACATCCACAAACCACCTTACATAAAATACCTTCGATCGAATGTTTCCGAAAATATTACTACTTATACAAAAATTTAAAAAACGCTTACTCAAATTCGTCGACGGATGTGCCTTTTCCATCTACCTCCAAGAATTCAGAAAGGCTCTTGAATTTGGATCCCGAGTCAAAAGTTATAACCTCACAGCCTAAATCAAGACCTGTTAAAGCCTCCTCTACATCATGGGCTCTTTCGCTTTGGCAGAATATTATTTTAGGTCTATTAATACTGAATGTGTGTTTCAGTTCATCTGAAATAAGAAGTTAATAATGTGATTGCTGTAGTATACCTATGTATTAGTGAAGGAAGACATTTAATATCTGCCAATCTGCATTAAGCCTGTGTGGTGGATTATGGCAGTAGTAGTACATACTACATGTAGGGGCTGACGATGATAATTAACTATTTTATTATCATTAAATACTTTGCTAGTGCAAATGTTCAAGTTCAATTTGTTCAAGTTCAATTCTTCAATCAAAATACTCGAAGGTGAATTACAGTATATAGACCATTGGGGGAATTACGGATGTAGAGAAATTTCGGAAAATTATATGAAGATAGACAGGTTTGTTAATAAAAAAATCATATTTTTATTAATCAATCATTCTAACTTATGTGCTAATTTCCCATTATTGGATTAACACCGTCATTCTTAATGCATCTTATATAATTACAAGACCTTGTAATATAGATATGCAATAGATTTGTTTTCTCAGTAAACAGGATGGTTATACATATGTAGGTAAACGTATCATTATTTAACCAAAATTTGATGCAATTGAACCAATTTGGTGGTCTATCATAATAATGTAAGTGACGTGAAATTATGAAATAATTATGTTCATTATATTGTTAAACTAATTTTGCCTCAAATTAGGTTGGTCCGTAAATATTTATAACCTTTGGATAATATACAGAGACACGCATAGGAATTGCTTAGGTATTATTTTTTTGTTCTTGTTGAAGCATTTTTTAGCAAATATACAGTTTGCTCTTCATCATAGAAACGAATTAAAGATTTCCCCAATCAATAGTTTATAAACATGTTATTAACCAATAACCACTAACTACCACATCTTCTAAATTGTTAACTTATACTACCCGTTCGCTTCGAGTTGGCCGCTCCCACCCTTCCCGCTTCACCGCACCGCACTCCTAGACAGACCCTGCTAGTACCGTCAGTAACGCAATCACGTGCGCCCGTTCGTCACTAATATCGCTCCCGTTGTTTTTGGTTATGTTATTTGATCGTTTTGTTAAGTTTATTATTGTTAAGTTTTATAGGTATATTTTTTTACTGCTATTAGCGAGGAAATCGCTGAAGTAAGTAATTATACAAACTGTTTTTGTTATTTTATTTTTCGGAGTGTTATTATTTTTTTTGTCAACGGTACCAGTCGATGAGCCTGTGACATCATTTTGTAACGGTCATCGACGGCCAACTCGAAGCGAACGGGTAGTAGTTATATTATCATTTATAATTTTATATCAATACTCAAATAAAATAAAATTAACGTAAATTACGAAAACATATTTATAAGATATGATTCTATGACTATTTAAATGTTTGTAGGTATAATGAAAATGATTAAATATTTATCTTATTTATAGCACATTTATAGTATGCGATTTGCAACTTCATTCTTATATAAACAAATAATATTGAAGTAAACAGCTCTGTAGTATTTATCATAAACTATGAATACTTAAATAATTTTCCTATCGTTATGAATAGACCCCATCTATCTATAGATAAGTAGAATAGTACCTTAGCTGGTAAGTATACCTCCACACTAATCAAAGGGGAAATAAAACTATAGCACAGAATAATAAATATATAAAAGAAAGTCGTGTTAGTTACTCCACTTATAACTCAAGAACGGCTGAATCGATTTAGCTGAAAATTGGCAGGGAGGTAGTTTAGAGCCAGGAGAAGGACTGTCCTTCTCCTGGCTCTAGTATCCTATGTCCTTCAAGGACATAGGATACTAAATATGTAGGTACCACGGGCGAAGCCGGGGTGGACCACTAATAAAAGATAAAAAAAGCCAAGAAAAATACGCACTTGTGACCAAGTACATGTCAATACCAGCGACACCAGCACCCAGATAGAAAGCAGCATACATCGGGATAGTAACGTGAATATGATTTGGTCCCATTAATAAGACCACATCTTTATGCTTTACTCCCAATTTTCGCATGGCATTTGCGCATTTCACAGATCTTGTTAAAACTGACCCGAAGGTTTCTGTCTCGCCTGTTGCGCCATCAATCTAGGGATCGTAAAATATAAGAAAAATATTGTATTTTTG